>CM062818.1:554158979-554388952 GCA_031772625.1 Pinus tabuliformis
GAACAATATGCCATATTTCCAAAAGAGTCTCTGCCGGAGAAGTCGTTCTATGGCCACTAATATGGTTTTTTTTGTTGAATATCTTAGAGCCCAAAAGCCCCCGGCCACCATAGTCTCCAACAGTGGATTGAGCCCAAACATTGGGGCCAAACTACAAAGAGTAAAGACGCGAAAACCTAACGAGAGCGAGTGCCATATTTTTTCTCTCCCCAATAATCTACCATCAAAAATTTTTGATGTCCATATTCAAGAATGTAAACTTTGAAACGGGAACTATAAACTCAAAATAGGAACTCTGGCAAAAAAACCTCAAAAAAACATCAAAAACAGTGCTAAAAATGAAAAGTGTTGATGCTGGAATAACACCATTTTTTTTCCAAGGTAAATTTTCAACACGTTTTAAAAATGGCGGTGAAAACCAATTTTTGGTGCAAAAATTGTCCAAAAAACACCCTTAAAATGAAGTGTTGATGTTTGAATAACATTTTTTTTTTCTCAATGGTAAATTTTATGCAAAAAACACCCTCAAAACGAAAAGTGTTTTTCTTTTCTCTGCAAATACTAATTTCTATTAACTGAAAAACAAAATATTTTTACATATGAACAAGGCATAACAGCCCTCGTCAGAACCAAACTGCCCCATTACAGACAAGAGCTTGGGAAACCAGTTACCCTGTGCAAGAGAACAGACATTAAACATAGAGAGAGACATTCATAGCCGAGAAGAAGGCTTGAGCCAAGACAATGATACAAAATTTTTTCCAACCCAGTATATGAAAAGTCATCAGATTCCGCCTGGGAGCCAAAAAAAGTGTAGGATGATTTCATAGAAACCTGACCATAAGATTGAAACCGGAGCAAAAACAAAAAGAGATAGTCCCCAGATGCGCTACTTCTCCTATGTTGGTTCATTGTCCTTCTTCTCAGGCTGAGCAGTATCGCCTTTCTTCAAACCTTCACTACCGCTTGGAACACTGTCAGGAATGACTATTGCGTGCGTTGCTTCACTGTGAGTCCTGTCCTCAGCAGTAGGCTCTGAGTCTTCGTGTGGAGGAGGAATTTTAAGAAAAACTTCTTGATCCTTTTTCCCTTTTACCCAATTTTCCATGCTGTCATTGCCTGGAGACGGGTCAGGGGAAATACAGGGTAAGGGGGAGACCAGATTTTCCTTTTCCGAGATTATGAGGGTGATGTGGGTAGTGATCAGGGGTATGTGCAAATTGCTTTGGAACTTGAAGTGCATTGTTTGAAACACACTGTTTGGTTTAGGCTTCTTGCCAGAGCCAACCGAGGAACCAGCTTCATGGACAGGGGAGGGGTTGAACGAATCCGGCACAGTTTCCACAGCTAGAGCAACAGGAGGGTGCAGATTGGTATCATGACGCTCCCCAGAGTGATGTCGCTTTCCGGAACACACCATGATGAGAGAATGGAAGTAGAACTCAAAGGGTTATGGGCAAAGAGACCAGCAGGACCGAATTGGGAAAGGCAAGAGGGTTGCCCACCAGAGCTATTGACTGAGACAACAGAATGACAGAGCTTATACCCAGCTACGGAAATATCAGACAAAGACAGTGAATGCGAAACCGGAACGGGGGAGAGATTACCCTTGAGATGGATGGGTTCAAACTTGCCGCAATGCGCCAGATCTAAACCATCAACCGCAGCTCCCACAGACCAAGTCCTGTCACCGTGTTGCAATGCACCAGGCGTGGAGAATAAACCCTGAATTGACATGATTATAACCAGAGACATATTGCGCTGATCAATGCAGAAATTAATTGCCAAACCATCACCTGAGGTTGTATTAATGCTCAATCGCTGCTCACATGAGGTAGTATCCCGGGAGGCCACGCTGCTCTGTAGCTGGCAGGGTATTTACTTCATGCATGGGAAGCTGTGGGTACCGGATTACCACCCGGATCCGGGACAAAACGAAAAGTGTTGATGCTGTTTTTTCAAGGGTGAAATTTCAACATTTCAAAATAATAGCATAAAATATTTTATCATGTCCCCAAAAAACATTAAAATTTCAAAAAAATAATAATTAAAATTAAAATTAAATCAATGAAAAAACACAAAACAAAAAGATAAAAAAAAAATAACAAAACATAAATAAAAATATATACTTAAAAAAAAAAAAAAAATCAAACATCAAAAATAAAATCAATCATAAAAATGTAAAATGTAAAAAAAAAAAAAAACAAAATTAACCTATAAAAAATAAGAATTAAAAAACTAGAAAAAAATTGCAAATTATAAACAAATAAATAGTAAAAAAAAAACATATCTAAAAAAAATGGAACCAAAAAAAAAAAAAACAAATATGTAAACCAAAAAAAAAAATTGGAAAAGAGAAAAAATCACATTAAAAAAAACTATAAAATTAGGGAGGTAACAATAGAAAAATTAAAAAAACATTAACAAAAAACTAAAAAAAATGAAAATTAAAAAAAACTAGATTTAAAAAAAAGAAGGGAAAATTAACCCAAAAGAAAATTAAAAACTAGTGAAATTAAGATTAAAATGATGATTATTTAAAAAATAAATGTAAAAATACATATATATGAGACAAAAAATAAATTAACAAAAAAAATAAAATTAAAAACTAGTAAAATCAATATTAAAAATATTTAGAAAAAGCTAAAAAGACAAAAATAAGCTCAAATTATTAAAGAAAAAAAACAAAAAAAAATATCGAAATTTTAAAAATATATGTATTTTCCAATAAAAAAAATAAAAAATATTAAAGAACATTTTCATCTTACAAAAGAAAGTCTTTTTGATTAAAAAATAAATAAATAAATAATTTTTTTATTAAATTTTCATTATTTATTTAAAAGCAAACAAAAAAATTTAAAGATAATATTTTTTTAAACGTAAAGTTTTTTTTTTAAATTTGAAAGAAAAAAAAATTTGTAATAAAAATTATTAAACTTTAATTTTTAAAATTTTTTTAATAAAAATTAAATTAATAAAAAAAAGTTATTAAAATGTTTTAATAAAAATTAAATTTTAATTTTTTTTTATAAATTTATTTATTTCAAAATACACATCATAAAAATCATTTTAATTTTTTTAAAGAAATTTAATTTTTTAATTTAGAATTTAAAAAATTATTAAATTATTTTTTTAAATTAATGTACCAATATATATATATATATATATATATATATATATATATATATATATATATATATATATATATATATATAAAATAAAGAATTTTTAAAATATTATTAAACAACTCTTTATTTTGTTATTTTATTTATTAAAGGAATATTTTAAAATTTTAATAAAATTTTTAATAAAAATTATGCTTTTATTTGAAAAAATAAAATAAAAAATAATCGGCCCCCGACCGGACCACCACCGCGCAGCGGAGGGCCTGGGGCCGATTTTTTTTTTTTTTTCCAAATAAAAACATAATTTTTATTAAAATTTTTAAAATATTCCTTTAATAAATAAAATAAAAAACTGTTTAATAATATTTTAAAAAAGGTTTATTAAGCAAATTTATAATTATTATTTTTTTGGTACATTAATTTAAGAAAATAATTTAATAATTTTTTAAATTATACATTAAAAAAATAAATTTCTTTTAAAAAAATTAAAATGTTTTTTATGATGTGTATTTTGAAATATATAAATAATTGTTTAAAAAAAACATTATAATTTTTTTTTTTTAATAAAAAAAGATTGTTTAAAACAATGTAAATTTAATTTTTTTTTTTTTAAATATAAAATGTAGTTTTAATAATTTGTATTTTTAAATTAAAAAATAATAATAATAAAAATTGTTTAAAAAATTATTATTTTTTTAATAAAATAAAAGATTGTTTAAAAAATATATATTCATTTATTTATTTTTAAATAAAATATGCATATTTAATAAAAAATAATTGCATTTTTGCTTTTTTTTAATAAAAAATAACCCTTTTTTTGGTTTTTTTTTTTTTATAATTTAAATTTATTTTATTTTTTTAATATTATTTGTACTAGTTTTTTAATTTTTTTCGTTAATTTTCTATTTTTTTTTTAAACTTGTTTGTTTTTATTTATTTATATTTTTTTCCGAGTTTTTGCTAATGCTCTCTCTCTCCACATATATATATATATTAATTTTATTTATTTTTTCCAAATTCTTTTATGGTTTGTGAAATAATTTTTTTTTTATTTTTTTACTTTTTTTGTTTTTTTTTTAATATTAGTTTTACTAGTTTTTAAAAAAAAATTCGTTATTTTTCTATTTTTTTCTTTAAACTAGTTTGTTTTTAATTTTTTTTCCTAGTTTTTGCTAATATATATTTTTTAAAATTTCTCAATATTTACTCATATATATATATATATATATATATATATTTTAATTTTGTTTTTTTTTCCAAATTCTTTTATTGTTTATGAGATATTTTTTTTTTTTACATTTTTTATTTTTTTTATTTTTGGTTTTTTATATATAAATATTTATGTTTGGTTTTTATAGACAATTATTTCATGTGGATTGAAAATTTAATTAACGATGTATAAATATGTAGAATATCAAAAATGCAAAATATTGACCTTCTTCTTTAAATATGCAAATCAATAAAAACCCCACTACAAAAAAAAATAAAAATAAATAAATAAATAAAAACTAGAAAATATGAAGAAGAAGACCACTTCCAAAATTATTAAATTTACGAAATAATTATTTACATTAGAAAATTTAAAGTAAAAAAATAGGTCTTTTAAAAAAAGGGTTACGAAATAATTATTTACATTTCATACATTAGAAAATTTAAAGTTAAAAAATAGGTCTTTTAAAAAAAGGGTCTGATGCAGAATAACCATTTTTTAAATTAGCATGAAAATCATTACCATTCGAAAATGCAATGTACATAAAAAAAAAAAAATGAAAGTGCAAAAAACTACCATTTTCAAAATCGGTTCACTTTTTTGCTATCTCTACGAAACGGGTAACAGTATCAGTTCCCGTTTCAAAGTTTACATTGTTATTCATTATCCTTGTTCTTATTACTATTATATTATATTAAGGTTTGCATTTTGAGAGATTTGATTTTTCTTATCGCTTGGTAGATCCTCAGTTAAGTTGGATCTATCATTGTTCTTAATAAAATTATATTATATTATATAAATTTTACATCTCTCTATATAAAAGTATATATCCACTAAGTATTTTTAGTAGTTGTGTGGATAAATGATTTCGATAGATCTCAAAAGTAATTATAACCTTTTTGCTTTTAAATTTAATTTAAAAAATGTTATAATATTAAGTTAAAATACAATGTTTTCAATATATTTTGATTATAAAATGAATTATGGTATTTGGACATGTAGTGTTGATAAAAAATGGTATTAACCCATGATATTGTAATAAGGAATATTTACAAGTTAATAATTTCCATGGTAAAGTAGGGGTGAATATCCATGGTTAAAAATATTGTTATACTATAAGTATATTGTAAAGTATTGAGTTTTTATGTGTTTATTAATTAAATTTAAATATGGTCACCAAATTATTATTTCATTTTATAATGTAAAATGAAGATATATATATATATATATATATATATATATATATATATATATATATATATATATTTTATTAATAAAAACAAAATTACACTATAATAAATTGAATTTTATTATCTTTATTACTTTTAAATTTTTATTATTAATTGAGTCAACATTTAAATGTTTGCATTCATTTTTAGATGCTACAATATTTGCTTCTATACTCTATATTACTTTTAACCTTCTATTAGTTTGTAATTGGAAAGACATGCAATTGTTTACAAACAAACATTTACAACACTACAACATCACCCCTACATTGGCTATATAGTGCTTTTTGTGCGATAAAATATTTGAATATCCATGTTAAGTAATGTATTTAAATATCTAACTTTTTTTACATCTATTTTGCTATAGATATCTATATGGAGAAAAAATAAAAATAAATTATTTTGATTGTAATCGTAAGTAAAATATTTGAATAAATAAATAAATATAAAAAAGACTTCCTAATATAAAAATTGGATTTAAAAATATATTAATAACAAAAAAAAATAATGTGAATAATAGGGTTCATAAATAAAATATTTTAATGTCCATATTGAGTAAACATTTCAATGTAAGATATATATTTATACAAGTTACAACCCTAATATAATATAACCCGTCATCCTTTAAATGTAATCTTCTCTTCACAGTATATATATATATATATATATATATATATATATATATATATATATCTATATATATATATATATATATATATATATATATATATATATATATATATATATATATATATATATATATATATATATATATATAATACCAATGTATCAACGTAGATTTATTTGAACCTGGAAACTATCAGGTATCATGGGGATCAAATCTCTTAAGTTGCAATTTTTCATTTTAAAAGAGGTTTGCACCTCAAAAGATTTGATACTTCTCAATATTTAATGCATAAAAAAAAATTAACTTCGCCATAATACAATAAACATAGAATAAATTAATTTTGGTTTATTTTTATCATTTGTATTTTGATTTCATTTATTATAACATAAGAAAACATAGTTGATATGTGTTGCTTGATATCATTTTCTACCTTTCAAAAACTAATGACATTGGCCCTAATGATTAAAAACATCAGTTTCCTCTTCAAGAGATGGCATATTCAAATCCATAAAAGTAGAGAATGTATACCTTCCTAAACTTTAGTAGCCAAACTAGAGGTAGATTCCTTATCTAACAAACAATGGAATTTCAAAAACCACTTTGATGCCTAATGACATTTTACTCTGGTATTACCCAATTATTAATAAACATTACATAAAACATACTATTTCATTATTAAACTTAATATTTAATATAATTTTAATGTTAAATTACATAAATATCTTGTAACATACCCCGATAGCCTCACATGGAAATGCAAGGAGTTAGAAAACTTTTGCACAAATTACTCATTGGTAATTATCCAACCACTATTCGACATTCCTCATTAACCATTAAATAAAATGTTCATCAATACATAAACTAACTTTAGTAGAGGAATAGTAAGTTTCGTAACCATTAACCACCACTCATGTAATATATTAACATAAATTGTATGATGTAATATTGCATCCATTTCATGATTCCCTTAACCACATTAATTAATCACACACTTAACATTATCAACATCACATTATGCAAAGAATCAAATCATCAAATTGACATAATAAGAAATCACATCATTGAACACTGATATACCCTAGAAACCCCGTAGGGTGAAAACCAACAAACATTTAATTTTATTATTAAACGCTCATGATGGTGTTCACCCCTCACTTAATGGCTTGTAAGGGAGTCCATCCCTTATCCATTGTTATAAATTATTACAATAAAATATCTTTAAAATACCACATACCCAGCTAAAATCTATTACAATTACCATAAAACCATTTACCCACATAGCACCACTCTCTACATCCTTTTGGCATGATTGTTCCATCAGTGGACTAGCAACTCGTACTCATTAGCATGGACCAATGGTTCTTATCTACCAAAGTGATAAACATAATTTGTCTTTTGCACAAACCACCATCCTTTCCTATCATTGTTTCTTTGGTAACATGATTAGATAAAGTATTAATCAATCAATAATCCTTCTTTAAAAGAAATCTTTTAACATCTATTCATGTGCATACATGAGATGTAAATATAATATCACAACATGATTCTTCTAACAATATTATGCATATATAAAAAAATAATTATCATGCATGTCAAAATAATTACCTTGTTAATATGATCATTCTTATACCAACACATGTTCATATCTAGAGGAAACCACTGTAACCATTCATTTCACTTAAAGGATACTAGAAACTTATCTTTGTTTTTCATGCGTGTAATAAGATAAAAAATTATTCGAAGAGACCTAGCCCCTTAACTTCTTCTTTGTGTGTGTAACTAAGTAATCTTTCCAATACATTAGATGTTCCCTTCTAAGGGAAGCTAACATGATAGACATTATTATCATGCATGCAAATATAAGTCCTTTTTCAAAAAGCATATTTTCAAGGATAGAGCTATTTACAAAATATATTATATGCACAAAGACATGCATTGTTCTAAACCAAAACTAATGTGTTACTAATTATTTCTTGTATGCGAATATATGTATTTTACAAAGGAAAGCTAGTACATTTATTCCAAGTGACTACTTTTTTTTTCTTTTTTTCTTTTTTTGTTCTAAATATGACTAATTCTATTAATGTAACAAAAAATAGTACATGGAGGCACTGGCCTCAGTAGATCATGTCTAAGATTTTACCATGTTTTAACAAACAATAAATGAAAATGACTACCCTCATCGGGGAAACTAATCCAAAAATCAAGGAGTGTGCTACCCACGCAGGGGAAACAGGTTGTAGTAACATTGTGGAATAGTTTTTTGAACAAAACAACAAAATTGACAACAATTACAACAAAAAACATCAGAAAATACCCCTAAGTTGGTGACCAAGTGCTCAAAGAAACCTGAAATAAACCTTGGCCTGCTAGGTGTCATTAGGTGGCAGAGGTTCCTCCACAATTAGACACCTGTAAGCCTCCATGTCATCTTCGTCGTGTTGTTGCTCGCTCGTCGTTGCTTCCATATTCATATTTCCACCTGGAGTATTGTGTCCCTGAGTTGCATTTGTTCAGTTCAGAGCTTCACCATGTGTTCTACGAGTCCCAGAGCTGCTACTAGGAGTTTTCCTTTTGCTGGTGTCGGTGCTTTCCTAAATGATGTGAGCTTGGATGATAGAGCTCTATGGCTCCTCTCTGAAAGCAACTGAAATGGTAGCAATAATGCATGGGTGCTCTAGTGTGCAATGAAAATGGAACTAGGTAGAATGGCAGTGTTACATCATCAGGACAGAGGCATTAGGAGGTTGATGAGCATCTGTAGCACGCCTAGAGCCAGTCGTTTGAGCATGCCCCCTACCACTACGGGTGGAGGGATACCGACCCGTGAAGTGAGCCATTGTTGAGGGGGAGGAGGAATCCGAAGGAGTAGAGTCAGAGAGGGACAGTGAGGGAGGGCGAGTTGCTCTGCCTCTGTTGCTGCCCCTTCTACATCACATCCTGTGCTGCAAATGAGGCATATTTTCCTGGTTGGAATTGGTTCGACGGGTGTTAGGAGGAGTAGGACACGGGATAGAATGGCCAGTGGGAGCAGGAGAATGGGGAATTCGATGTTCAGAAGTAGAATTGAGGGCTGAAGCAGTAGTTATGAAGTAGCAAAACAGACTATGCGAGAAGTGGGCACCTTCAACCATTTCAATACAGTAGAGGATCTGACACCTTCTCCCCATTGTTGTGTGTAAGCTCAGATCTGAAACAGTGGGGAGGAAGTTATACTTCAAAGGAGACATAACAAGGAGAAGTCAGTTCGAAATCACCATCTTATGGATCAAAGTGAGGTTTTCTCAACCTTCACGTAGCATTAAAACACCATTAATTATGGCGATGTGCTTTTGGGTGGAAGCATGGGTGGCCATGTGGTCGCGCCACTTGCAAGCCCAGATTTGTTGCGTTGTACTAGTGCTATTAATCACTCACATCCGGGAGTCTACATCTATCTGCAACACATCAATGCATTCCTATAAATGAGAGTTGTCATTTAAATTATCAAGCGAGCCCGCGTTTAGAACCCGTTCTCTATTCACCCCTAGATTTTCCAGGAAATCCACCACTTTATTGCCTTCACTTTTGATATGTTGGAAAGTGATTACTCTATTGGTTAAGAGCCATTTTTCTATGAGCTTTAAATGAGCTGCTAATCTCCAACTGCTGGCTACTTTGTGGGTAGGTGTTCCTTGGAGTATTTAATTAGCTATGGTGATAAGGATTTGTGAGTCTCCTTCAATTATTATAAGGAAAAAACCATGTTGCTAAGCCAAGCATAGTCCCTGCCATAGTCCTTCTAGTTCTGCTGAGTTGTTTGTGTCCCAACCTATTGATCCATAGAAGATCAAGAGTGGTTTGCCTCCATGATCCCTAAAGATTCCTCCATAGCCTGCCATGCCTGGGTTGCCTTTGGAGGCTCCATCAAAATTTAATTGTATCATTCCTTGGGAAGGAGGTTGCCATTTACTTGGAGCTTTGGAATTTTGAGAGAGGTTGCTAGAGTGCTCATGAGTTTGGGAAATCCAAAGATGCCAATTCTCCCATATGTTCTTCTCCTGAGGTAGGGTAGGTAAGTCCTCTTCATGCCAATTTTGAAGAGCCAAGGTTTCCTGAAGGTTGTTGCAAAAATTATTCCATATGGTATCTAGAGGAGTGCATTGATTCTTAAATATGCGTCTGTTTCTTTCTTTCCATAAAGTCCAAATGAGTAGACTTGGAATAATTTTCCATAGAGAGTTTAGCAACCTGCTCTTGTAAGGATCGATTATCCAGTTTCGAATGGTGTTTGTAATATCCTCTATTACTCTACCCCTTTTTTGACATCTGAATTCAATTTTTTCCCATAGTTTATTGGCAAGGTGGCATGTGTCCATGAGATGTTGTATTGTCTCTTCCTGTTGGTTGCAATTGGGGCATCTAGAGGGCCCATGGAAGCTTTTCTTCCTTAGATTGTCCCAGGTGAGTATTCTTTTTTGACATAGTAGCCAGAGAAACGTTGAGACCTTGGGCCAAATAACTGGAGACCAGATTTTGTCCCACATTGGATCTTTTCCATCCTGATAGCCAATCAAGAGGTTGTATGCTTCCTTTGTAGTAAAAGTCCCACGTGGTGTATACCCCCATCTCAGAATATCCTTCGTGTCTGAGAATCAGATTTTTCTATTCATGAGTTCTGTGTCAAGCTCATTGTGGATTTGCTCTATTCCTTGTCGGATTATTTGTGCCACTTTTAGCCATTGTCTATATCCTTGATTGAGGGCTGGAGTCTAGTGCTGATTGAATTTTTCCTCCTAATGCTATGCCCAATCCTCTGTATGTGGAAGTATAAACAAATTGCTGAGCTGTGGTCTTTGATGCCAATAGTCAACTGAGAAACAAGCATTAATGCTATCTCTGATTTCCTAGAAACTGTGCTTCTGTATCATGTTTTTTTGTTGTCTTTCTACATTCCAGATAAGGGAGCCCTTTTCAGTGGGAAGAAGTCTGATTAATTCGTCTGTTAGTCTGTTATTTGCATATTTGGCAGTCCATAGTGTTTCCCACGGTGTGTGTGGAGCTGAGAGCCATTTCCACCATATCCTTGCTCCCATAACAACATTGCTATGTTGAGGATCTCGGAGACCCACCCCTCCATATTTTTTAGGAAGGCAAACTGTCGTCCATTTAACCAATGCCCATTTTCTATTTTGGCCTGAGGATCCCCATAGAAAGTTACGTTGTAACTCTTTGTTCTTTTAAGCACCCACTTTGGTGTTGCTAAAATAGAGAACAGTTATAGAGGCATCGATTGTAAATCGACCTTAACCAGCACCATATGACTAGCCATATTAAATGCTCTATAAGTCCATGAAGAAAGGCAAGCTTTGAGCTTTTTGAGGAGAAAATGCCATGAGGCATGTTTAATAGCTAAATCAGTCAAAGGAGCACCTAAATACTTTTAGGGTAGGGAGGTTTTCAAGAATCTGAGGATGCGAGATATAGAGGATTAAGTGGAGGGGGGAGTGCGAAAAAAGGAAATTTGGGATTTTGCAGTGTTGATGCTCGCTCCATATGCTTCTGAATATTCATCTAGCAGGGATTTAAATTTAAAAGCTTCTTGAACTTAAGGGTGCCCAAATAACATGTTGTCATCTACAAACTGTTGATGTGTGATGGCGAGTGATTCATGGAGAGAAATACATCTAATCTACTGAGTTTGAAGGGCATTCTTTATGAGACGTCCTAGCCCTTCAGCCATTAACACAAAAAGAAAGGGAGAGAGAGGGTCTCCTTGGCGAATGCCTCTAGAGGGGTGGAAAGGAAGAGAGGGAATGCCATTTACTAAAATGGAGAAAAAAGTAGAGGAGACCAGATTCATTACCCATCTAACCCAGGGACTCGAGAAACCAAAGGCAATAAGAATTCTTTGCATGTATATCCAGCTTAATTTGTCAAAAGATTTAGAGAGATCAATTTAGAGAAGCATTCCTACTTTTTTGTTGTGCTTTAAAGAATGAATGATCTCATGTGTGAGGATGATGTCGTCAATGATTTGTTGTCCATCTACGTATCCCAATTGTTCTGGCGATATTAGCAAGGGAAGCAGTGGTTTCAAACGGGAGGCTATGACTTTGGATATGACTTTGTAGATAACATTGCAGAGAGCTATTGGCCTAAATTTGTCCGAAGTTATAGAATGCTCTTCTTTAGGTATGAGTGCAATAAAGGTGGCATTTAGAGATGGAAGCAACCAATGCAAAGTTCTAGATTCTTCCACAACCTGCGAAACATCCACTTTGATGAGATCCTAGAATTTATGAAAGAAGTTGGAGGTAAATCCATCTGGTCCAAGAGCTTTCCCCTCTTTGAGCTGATTCATTATTGTTTCAACTTTTTGTAGAGTAACCGGTCTAAGGAGTAATTGATTATGTTCTTCCATGATGATTTTAAGGATATGCTGGAGAATCCATTCTATTACTAGTTGTCTGTTGATTTGTGGTTCCTGATGAACGTTTTTGAAATGTTGGAGTAACTCTCTTTCAATATCATCATGTTTTTCCATCCTTTCTCCCTATTGATTTTGAATTTGTGTGATGTTGTTGTGCATTGTTCTCTATATGGTGGTGTGGTGAAATAATTTCGTGTTCTGCTGTCTCTCTTTTATCCATTTTACTATGGATTTCTGCTTCTAAAGGATCTCTTCTTACTTTCTTCTTTCATCCAGTTGATTTTGAAGGTTCTGTTCTTTTTAGACCAAAGCTTCTATCCTTCCTTTAGTAATTCTTTTTTGCTAAATGTCCATCATTTCTTGTGCTAGAGCTCTTTGGACTTGAAATATATTTCCAAAGGTTGTTTGATTCCATTTCTTGATATGTGCTTTGAGATGTTTGAGTCGTTATTGAAGTTGATACATTTTTTATCCTTCTGGGGGTATGAAACTTTTCCAAACGGAGATGACCAGATTATTGAATTCTATGTGGGTAAGCCAAAATGCTTCAAAATGGAAGGGTCTCCTTGTGGAGTTTCTAGGTCTTTGCCATTGGAGAGATATAGGTCAGTGATCTGACCCAGAAAGAGGCAAGATTGAGGCAGTAAAATCTCCTCCTACATGAATTGCATTATCAGATAGCAAGAAGTGATCCAACCACGAGGCTATTTGCTGTGAACCTGATCTTTTATTGTTCTAGGTGTAAATTCCACTGTTAAAAGGCAGATCAATGAGCCAATTATTTTGTATGAAGTCCTTGAAGTGGTTGTTTTCCATGTCTAGTCTAACCCAGCCTCCATTCTTTTCTTCAAGTTTAGTGATCATATTGAAGTCACCCCCTGTAATCCAAAGAGGATGGGCTCTGGCAGAGTTGATCCTTGCAATTGTGTTCTACAATGCTAATTTGTTTGTAGCATCCTGAGGGAAATAGACATTGGTGATATGTCCATGAATATTGGTCCCAATAATATGAAAAGTTGCTTGAATGAGATCTTGATTCACATGAAAATCAGTGAGTGAAATAGCTTGTGTATCCCATGCTATTTCTAGTCCCCCTGAAGCTCCCGAAGCATCCACTGCTACTGACTGGCTTCCTAGCCAGGCTTTTGAGAGAATCGTGCCAAGGGTATTAGTGTTACATTTTGTCTCTTGTATGAAAAAACTTTGAGGTTTCTCTTGCTATATCATGTTTTTTTATCATTCTGTACTTCATAGGGCTGTTTAACCCTCTTAAGTTCCATGATGTGAGCTTCATGGTTCAAGATTGGGTAGTGGCCTGTAGTACTTTGTTAACTTGGAATATCTTCTTGACTCCACCAACATTTCCCCAATGATGATGGTTCTTTGCAGATCTATCTTTCTTCCTCATTTCTTGGTATCTTTGGGAAGGTTTTTCCCATCCCATTGATTGCCCGGTTGGATCCCTAAAGTTCGCTGCTAATGTGCTCTAGAAAGGATTACCTCCAAAATTTCTAGTTGTCTATCCGAGATTTTATCAAACTCTTTCCTTCTACAAGCTTGCTCAAGGCTGAATATATCCAGATCCCCAATGTCAATACTTTCAGGCTCCTCTTCCATATGTTTGGGCTCACTGCTTCCTGCTACTAAGTCATTTGAATGAATTGGTTCTTGGAGAAAGATATCCATTTCCACTCCATTGTACCTCGATTCGGATTCCTTAGTGGGATTGGATGTTGGGCTTGTTAGGGTCTGAAGTGGCTTTGGGTCTTTCCTTGTGGCTGAGGG
The DNA here is from genome assembly GCA_031772625.1 of Pinus tabuliformis. NCBI lineage: Eukaryota > Viridiplantae > Streptophyta > Pinopsida > Pinales > Pinaceae > Pinus > Pinus tabuliformis. The sequence continues at coordinate 554,173,369 of CM062818.1, forward strand.
CTAGATTACCAAAGATGGCTTGAGTATATCTTCGGTGTGGTAGTGGGTTCAGAGTCATTCAAAGCTGATTGAGCTAAGATATCAAAGTTGTTGCTGGTGGAGGGTATGGTTGAGTTGGCTATGGGATTTTTGGATCCCAAAGTAGGATTTTTGTGGTGCTTTTTCCGGGTGTTGACTTTAGTAAATCCTTCCTCATCAGTTTTTTCTGAGGTGGTATTGGTTTTGGGGGTTACATTTAGGGGGCAGTCATGGAAAAGATGACCATGTGCATGGCATTTTCTACATCTAAAAGGAACATGTTCATAGTCTATAGGCTGAATCCATTCAAAATCATCGTGATATAGACTTACCGAGTCCGGGAGTGCCTTGTCTAGATGCATGTAGACACAGATGTGAGCATAGGAAGTATACCTTCTTAGTTTTGTTTCTTCGGCTATCTTTATGAAGTTGCCCAGACCATTTCCAATGTCTTTTAGTGATTCTTCATCCCAGTACTCCAATGGAAGGGAATACAGGCGGATCCAATAGGCACCCAACTGAAATCCTCTTTGTCCAGAGTGAATCTTTCTATCCAGTCTCTAAGATACAAGCCCGCAGAGTCGAAGAAATAGGGGTTGTCATCTAGGACTCTGTTACAGTCTTCTATGCAGTTAAAGACAGTGGTAAAGAAGCCTTTAGGTCTGAGCTGTAGGGTGACATGACCTTTAGGTTTCCATTTGGCTGCAATCCATCCCTGCAGGGCTTTCCTTGTCGGCTAGAAGTTGATAAATTTCCCTATGAGAGCGGGGTCCTTCATAAATTGGATTTGGGCATTGATCTAGTGACTAGGTAGTTTATCTTGGGTTGCTCTGCTGCAATAGTTTTGCAGGTGACCAAGGTAGCTTTGGAGACCTCTCTGTTCAATGTCGGATTGTCTTGCTGCTGAGTCTGATGTAGTGCTTCTGTGTCCTATGGTGATTTTTGTTTCCCTTGCTTTGTTGCATCAGTCTGCTTTGCAGTGCTGATAAGTTGTTCCATGTCAATATCCCTTTCAACCCCATTACAAATCCATATCATGTTGTTGCCACTGGGGGGAGGTGCTGCTTCCCCCCAGAGGGGGATCCATAGCAGGGATCTAACTGCTGAGTAGTGTTATCGCCAGAGATGATGAGTTTCTGCAGTTCTATTGTTGTTCAGAGAGATTCAGATACTGCAGAACTTACCAAAAACCCTAAGCTGCCATGAATCGTTGCACTCCTTGGCAGCTGAATCTTCTCATATTAATGAAGTTACTATTTGTTTTACTTTCCATAATACTTATTCTTTTCTTCACACAAATCCATATTTCTCTTTAAAAGATCTAACGCAATAGTTCTGCAAATCCATGTTTCTCTTTAAAATGTCTAACACGATAGTTATATCTTCATACATGTAATCAATTATTGTTTCTATGTTTCTACATATGTGTTCTTTTCACATAGTTATTTTCAAGAACTCAATTTATTTTTTCTATTGTATGTACAAGTTTTCATGCATTTGTTTTCAAGAAAGTATCATAACAGTTCATGAAAGTATCATAATTAACCTTTCCTTTGGGCATAAAGGCTAAGATAATAATAATGTTAACTTTTTATGCATTAAACCATGCAATTATATCAAACTATCCAATTTACAACACATAAGTCATTTATCCTTTTACTACCAAAAGATGTAACTTTTCCAAACTTTGCAAAGGAATTAACACAATTAACTTATCTTTTCTTCAACAAATAATTATGTCTTATAAACACATAATCCCACTTTCCAAGAAAAATAATCTAATTAACTTTTCTCTTTTATTTTTTACCACCCATGAAATTATTTCACAAGTTACCCTCTTTAATCTATATTCATTTCCAAGAAAATAACCTACACTTTTATCATTTTAGTAGAAAATCCCTTTTCAAGAAAAAAACATGCGTCTTATCTTACATAAAAAACATATAAATTGTTATATAAAGATAATAAATGTTATTTATCTTTTAATGCTGCAAATATATATAATAGCAAATTTTTTCTATATATAATAATAACAATCTTTATCTATACTTAACAATATATTCTTTCTACTAAAAATAGATATTCACAATTTTATCTACCTATAGTGATATATACAAACTCTCTTTTTTAAACCAATACAATAACTTATTTTCAAAAAACACACAGAGACTCATATTTTATCACATTCCTCGCTATATATATATAATCTTTCCAAAAACACTCAATTAAACACATATATTTTCCTTCAAGAAAATAAGGGATTACTTATCTTAAACACATATTTTTCTTAAAAAAAAATAAACAGAGTACTTATCTTAACCGTAGTCGATTAGCCCATCCAAAAATGACTCCATAAAAAGAATGTGAATGGTCTTTTCCTCTTTCCATCTCTTCTACAAGCCTTTTGATGACCCGCCATGGGAAAACCAATACTGTAACCAGGAATCTAATTAAAATAAAAATACTCTAATAAATGATAAATGTTATATTGATATTTTAGGGATGTTCCATATGTAAAATAAATAAATTTGATATATGCATTTAAAATTCACATAGGTGAATATTAAAAATTCCATCTTTTTATAAATATGAAAAATTCTATCTATTAATTTTCATTGAGAGATGAAAAGAATATATTAAATTTTTTTTATTTTGGTAAAGGAAAGTTTAAGAATAGAAATTTATATAAAAGTTTATTGATTTTGGTAAATCAAATTGTTTTTAATATATCAATTATGTTTAGCCATATTTTTATAAAATATTTAAATATTATATAATTTTTATTTCTCATTATTTTTTTTTAACGAATATTAAAAACTAATCTCCATGGAATATTAGCCCTAAAATTTTCTAAAATTTCTTGATAATAAAATTGGAATTTTTATTAAAAAAGATTATCCACCGATGGAATCCCTCTCTCTTTCCAAATTCAAACGCCAAACGTTAACGTTGAGACCTTAGGAGGCAACACAAAGGGAAAGCAAGGAATGGAACCATATTCCCCCTCATCTTTGTCTCTTCTATTCAGTACAGTCCACGAAATCATGTTCAATACGGTCCACGAAATCCCAACCGTGTAACCTGTAAATTCTCAGCTTTGATCTCCCAAAAGTCTCCCACGGGTCAACATTCCCATCAATAATTGCATGATTCCTTGCATGCCTTGAGTTTGGAGCTGTAACTGCCATTCCTGGGCGATAAATTTGAGGATTTTGAGCTGAATTCTGCTCGGACCGCAGCGCGATCAATATATTCAAGCTTCATCGGCCCTTTTAACGTTTGGATTTGAATAGCGGCCGTCGTAAGGGTTTCGAAGGTCGTCTTCCTGAATTTTCAGGGTTTATCGAGATGGGTTCTAGAAGTAGTTCTCCCTACTGGTGTCATGCTTGCAATCGTATGTTAAGATTATTGGCAGGAGAGCCCACTATTTGTCCCAGTTGTGGCGGAGGGTTTGTAGAGGAAGCAAGTGATGGCATTTCGAGCTCCCGAACAAACCCCTTCGAGGGCTTCTTAATGGAGGGCGGAGAAAGGCTTTCTGTGGCTGACCTCATGGCTGACCTGCTCAACTTGCTGAGTAACCCAGAAAACAGAGAAGGCCGCGGTCATGTCCCTGACAGGATTCTCAGACGGGGCGCGATTAGGGGTAATGGCCCCATGGTGTTAATTTTGGGCAGTGATACAGGAATCGAACCCAGGACCTTGCCTGCAAATATTGGGGATTATTTCATGGGTCCTGGGTTAGAACAGCTAATAGAACAGCTGTCTCAGAACGATAGGTTGGGCCCTCCTCCTGCCCCGAGGGCCGCCGTGGATGCAATGCCCACGATTAGGATCAATTCCCGGCATCTGATTAACAATTCGCACTGCCCTATCTGCAATGACAGGTTCGAAGTCGGAGGCCAAGCCAGGGAGATGCCCTGCAAGCACATTTATCATTCAGATTGTATACTTCCCTGGCTGGCTCAGCATAATTCGTGTCCCGTCTGTCGCCTTGGATTGCCGGGCGACTTTCCAGCTACATCACAGGCTAGATCTTCATCCAGGCCCAGAAGTGCCGCGTCATAACCCGCGGCTGCCAAGGTAATGTCCGGGGATCTCAGGATGCCCGTTGTTTTCTGCTAGTGTTGAATCCAGTGCTCAAAACAGTAATTCTAGGAATTATGTTTCAAGTGGAAAGAATACCAATGTTAATACTACTAATAATTCAAGAAACAGAGACTATGGACGAGGTTCAACCAACGGAATTTTATGTGGTCTGTACGTTCTTCCACTGCAAATCACTGTTCTCATCGTGGTCAATATATTTCAAATTCAAATGATAACATTATCCAGAGGCAGCCATGATGGCCCTTTGAGGAAGGCGATGGTTCTCCTTGGAGGACCAAGCTGAGTCACTCATTACTCCAGTATGTTGATTGGAGACTGTAAATACTGGTTACATGGAGTTAGTCCCCATGCGACCTACTTTTCTCGATGTTATTTTTAAAAAGCTTCACTGTGTTATCTAGATTTACAGGGTAGCGTTTGAATGTAACTGCAGTCTTATGATATGCTTAAATGATTGTCAGAGTAGAAATGTATAATGGAGTGTGATATTTGTTTTTTATCTCAATATAATAGAGATGTTGTAATGTCTTTCTGTTTTCAGGCTCTGTCACTATATAGCTCTTTTTCTTTGTTAAATTTGATCCCATTGTATTGTTAGTTATAAAATATTTAACTTATATTTTGGATCAATCATGCCAAAAAGATATAATAATAAAAAAATTAAAAGAATTATGCCTTATCTTTACTCTATTATTGTTAGTCAGTTTGCTTACTCTCATCTGAATCTTTAATTAAAACCGATATATGTTGATTTTTAATAATATTATTTATGCTATATTAATTTCACATCTTTATATATAAAGTATTCTCATTTTTTATTTTACTAAAACTTTGATTTAATTTCTATGGAAATATTTATAGTAGTGAAGATAGAGGTTTTAGATATATCTCAAAAGTAATTATAAAATTATTACTTTTCTATTTAATTAAAAAATGTTATAAAATTAAATGAAAATAAAATATTTATGAAATATTTCAATACTGAAATAAGTTATGGTTTTTGGGCATGTGGTATTGATGAGCCATGGTATTATAACAAAGCCTATTTACAAGTTAATAATATCCATGGTAAAATTGGAGCGAATATCCATGGTTAAAATTGTCGGCATATTGTTTTAAAATATTTTGATTGTGAAAGAAGCTATGATTTTTAGGCATGTGGTATTGATAATCCATGGTATTGGACCATGGTATCGTAACAAATCCTATTCACAAGTTCATAATATCAACTACAAAGTGGGCGTGAATATCCATGGTTAAGAATCTTGTCATAAATTTTGATCGTGAAATAAGTTGTGTTTTTTGGGCATGTGGTATTGATAAACCATGGTATTGGCCCATGATATTGTAACAAATCTTATTTACAAGTTAATAATAACAATGGTAAAGTGGAGGCAAATATCCATGGTTAAAAACCTTGTCATATTGTTATAAAATATTTTGATTGTGAAATAACTTATGTTTTTTGGGCATGTGGTATTGATAAATCATGGTATTGGCCCATGGTATTCTAACGAAGCGTATTTACTAGTTAATAATATCCACCATAAAGTGGGAGTGAATATCCATGGTTAATAATCTTGTCATATTGTTATAAAATATTTTTATTATGAAATAGGGTATAGTTTCTGGGCATGTGGTAGTGATAAGCCATGGTATTGGTCCATGTTATTGTAACAAAGTCTATTCCCAATTTAATAACAAAATCAAAGTATAACAAATTGAATCTTATTATTTCTATTACTTCAACTTTTTATTATTAATTGAGTCAATTTTTAAATGTTTACACTCATCACTACCTTGATAATCACCCTTGAGATTACATTTGGAAAGTTACCATTATATTTCTTTTCCAATTGAATATTTGAATTTTAAGCTACTCATTTGAAATGAAAATGGTATTTTTATCAATTATTTTTATATTCTTCACAAATGTTACATAATATTCATTGACCTCTGATTTAATGTAAAAACTAATGTATCATTAACTTGATAGGGAGGTTTGCAAAATGAGTCTTTTATAACTGTTATTTGAATCGTCTACAAGGTCTTGGATAGACAATGATTGGACGTGTTGTTAAGGCACTCTTGGATGTTGAATCATCAGTTAAATTCCTTGTCTTATTTGGGTGTTATTCTTGGACATAACCATGATGTAGCTTGAGTGTTATCGAACTTACAAAAAAAATTGTCATTTGAATCTTCATTATATAAAATTGTGACTCTAACTTGCAAAACATATCATTTTAATAGATCTCCAAATATATGTGATGTCCTTATTGAACAGCATTTTAACTCACAAAAAATAATACTTTTCCATGAAACTAGGAAATACAAAAGGTGCTTGCACTAATTGGCATTTCAATTTTGCATTTCATTTTTGTTGAAAAAGTTTAAGGCTATGTCACATGATTACGAGTTTGGAATTCACTAATTTAGCATAAGATTTAGAAGATATCAAAAGAATATCTTTTGAATATGGAAAATTTTGTATGTTTTGGATTTGTTGTTTATGTTGTAAATCCAAATAAATGATATGAAGTTTAAATTGGTATTACTCGTTTTGATTTTACGATTTGTAGCATATTTTATAAATGTTGCAACAAATAAATGTACAATATCATTTTAATTTTTGTAAGTTGAACCTCACTCTCCATTAGTAGTATGGTGTGAGGCACTTGGCTTGCTATTGATGTATATATTATGACCTTCATGAACATGGACAATTATATACGTGAGTAGCTTGGATAAGTGAATAGGGTAGATATATATTCAAAGCTACAGATCCACTCTACAATTAATACTTACCTACATCAATTCTAGGCCTTGGTTCTGACAATAAAAAAGTTGTTGATCAAGAATCCTTGAGCAATATGTATATCTCTAAACATGTCCTTTTCAAGTCATGCCTTTAGTTTTATCTTTTAATGTGGGGTTGATGAATATACAGTGAGATTTTCAAATATGTTAACCTCGCATTAGTTTAGCCCCATTACTCCAAAAATTTAGAAAAAAATCAAATTAGTCATGAAAGAGCCCATCACCTGGTTGTTGCATCAACACCCTTATTGTGGGTACCATAGTCATTTTTTTACCTTTGCAAGATGCAGAATACCTATCCTTCACATCCTTCCTCCCTGTATTATCCACCGCCTGGTAATATCCCAACACATAGCTGATTTCAATGCTTGTGGAATGTGGGATGTGGAAGACTTCGTTTGCAACTTCATTGTACCACGCATCCTACAATCCTACATCTCACATTTCCACGTTTACCATTTTGCACCCCATGTCACTCCAATTGCACTATCAAATTCTCCATAATTAGTTTGTTGAGTTGGTATTTCATATAAAGCGCCACCTTTAAGGAGAATTAAAGGCTTGCCACCAGCACATCCTTCGCACATTTGGATTGATATTGTCATTGAATATGGCATAGATTTTGTACAAATCTTGTCCTTATGTTATGCAATCTCGCAATAAGTAATGGTGAATTTAATAACATCCACTATTATTTTCCTCGTTAGATACTAAAGTACTTGATCATCGATTGTATCGAGACATGTAAAACAAAAGACGATGAATAGAAAAAGAAACCCCTGTTATGGAGATATTGTCAACATGCTGGGTTAAGACCATGATTTGGTGGTAGTTGGGATTGACACCACAAAAGAATAATGCTAATAGGCTTTGGGTCTTTGGAATATTAAGAGTAAGTCATATGCCTGAACTCTTTGATTTCAAAAATAGTTTTTTGGTGCCTATTAAAATTTGACACAAAGAGAAGGATGGTAAACTCTAAAGTTGGAAAAAACTCTATTTGCCTCACTCCAAGTATTTTTAGAAAGATGTTGCAATTCCCCACTTTGCATAGATTTTTCAAGCCCTCTAGAGTAGATGCTATTATAGATCAAGGGGGAGGAGTTGAGATACTAAGGAATTTTCTCAAAAACCAACTTACTAATTCAACATGCTCTGCTCCAGTTGAGGAAAGTTCATTGGCAGACCCATACAAATAGTTTGCATGGTTATTTGGAACAATATCTAGTTAGGATTGCATAGGGTATGTCCTAAAATATATCCTTTATATTCTTCACCATTCAGTGCATGAATAACTTAGTTTTTATTTATCTCATGTCACCCTCAAATAAAATTTCCTACCAATTGAGGAATTCTAAAAAACAAAGAGGTTCTTTATGATATCTTATTTAGTTTCTTGTATTATATTTATAGATTTTCCCTCAACTTGGATGACAACCCTATTTTAGTTTTGGTACTAAACATCGTGGAAGCAAAAGGCTCCTTTTCATTTTTAACAAGTGTATAACTCTTTTCTCATATAATTCAGGACAATGATCATCGATCCTCTGACAGAAAGTTTCTCAAGAAGCTCAAGCCTTTCCTTTTTAGAAAAGTGTTTTTCATTATGAAGATTAATTTTCATATATTAAGTTACTTGGGTTTGAAGGGAGCCTATCCTTCTCCCCTATTATATATGTGATAAGTTCTTAATAGCATAGGTTTGTCAACAACATAGAATTTGGGCTTGTTTGTTCAACAAAAATAGAAAACAATAGTTTATCGCAACTCCTATCGAAATTGGGGATTTTATTGTCCAAACAATTTCTCAATTGAACGAAATAACCTTTTTTTTTTACAAATTCTAAATGAGGAAATTCCAAGAAAACGATGGATTTAACCCAAAGGGTCTTTTCTTTGCCCATATTTTTTCTATTGGGTATGGTTATCTTTTTATAGTTCTGAACAATTGGAAATCCAGTGGGAGATAATCATAATATACAAAAGGAATATGTTGTATATCAAGAGTATCCCCTTCATGATGATGTCAATATAAATATTAAGAGGGAAATCTGCAACCAATGTTGATGTTGGTTCTCCCCATTAATCTCCAAGAAGCTCTTCGATTTCTCAAAGCCAAAGTTAGATAAATACCAAAGAATTGAGGAGAGTTATGAAAAAAATGTTGGTGATACAAGTGACAAAGATTCTCCATGAAAGCAACCTGGAAGAACACATTGCTTTACCAATTCCACATAAAAAAAAAAGTAGTTGAAAAGCACGTTCAAGACCTCTAAGAAGAAGAAATAAACTCTTAATAATATAGAGATTGATACTCTGTGTACAATTCTTGATTGGGTAGAAACAAAAATGATTAAGAATAAAATCCTAAGGAATTGACGCATGAAGGCCTTGTTTTTAAAGAGGAACTAGTAACATTACATCAGGTAGACTATGATCAACACTCTTAGAAAATTGCAAATTTGGAAAACTAATTTGAAGGATAAGAATATCACTGAAAAATGGAACTCTAAAATAAACATTGCAAGTATTAAACCTCAAGAGTTATATAATTTCATCACACCATTGAAGATGCTATTGCATATTTTATTAGTGAAAAAAAAAATCTAAGGAAAAGGATAATTTAGCTGGAAGTGGCTTTATGTCGTCAAACACTATGCGTTGAACCAATAATTCTAAGACCTATTGAAAAAGCACCTGACTCAAGCCCAAGATTGGAGGGAGCTTCTAGTTTGCTGACATAGATAAAAATGTTGTAGAAAATATTAACAAAATAATTTCTTTGATTCTTGAATCAGAGGGATTGGTAGAAAATTCAATCAATATTTTTCATCCTTCAAGGAGTTTGTACACAATGATATAGGAAATGATGAACATTTTTCCAAAAAAGATGTAAGTACTTTCTTTTGAATTTTTTATGATATGAATGATATTCAAGAGAGGGAACAAAATTTTTCCATCTAAGGCACAACTCAAACATGTAAAAGCATGTTGGTTAGAAAGGATTAATTCACTTAGAAAAATGATTTTTTATTGGGACATTCTTGTGGGAAAAAGAGTTGATGTTTTTTTCAAATTAATTGACGCGACAAAAGAGTTGGATTACCCACATATGATAATTGATCATTGATGCTATACTAACTAAAGATAAGATGTAAGAACAATTGAATGCAGTTAGGAATCTTTGGGATGATAATTTTGATACTATTACTATATTTTCCCAAGAAGACATTAAAAATGGTTATTTCACTTTATTAATAAAAATGATGATCAAGAAAATATGACACATCAATTGGGATTTGAGTTAAAAGAAATTGAAGATGAATTATTTGACATCTATGTAAATGATTAGATAGTAACAACAATGTTACGAGAGTTTATTAAACAATGGTTAAGGGACACCTTATAGAAAGTCAATTCGTAACGACCCACAAGGTCAAATAAGCAATTACAATAGTTAGGATTTATTTTGAAGACACAACATTTAAAAAGGTATTCACTAGATTGAGAGAGAGAGGGTCTTTCTAGCATAATAGGTAAGAAAAATCCCCTTTGAATCCCTGATTCTATCATATTTCTCTTAGTTTGTAATTACTCAACATTTCATTTAAGATTCCTTTTGAATGTCAAAGGTCAATTCCTAACTGTCTTCTCTATTTTTATTCTAGGTCTTTTCTATCTATTTTATGGTCCACAAGAGCCCTATCACAATCCATTTGGATGAATCCATTTCATTTTATGAATATTATAAAAAAAAACTATAAATATTTATAATTTAAATCTTCACAGGGAACTACTTGAGGAACATAGCTAGTGTGATCTTTTGACTTTCAATTTTAGATGTGGTATTTGAAGTGTGTATCTCCTCAAAACCTTTATAAGTTTAATTGAATGATAATGTTGAGTTCTCTACATATGTGGTCCTTTTATATTTATCTTGCAAATAATATGCTATGCTGGAAGCAATGTGTTATGAAATTGGTCATTTTAGTTTTTAAAGTTCTTGTATTATAGTCATGTTTGTAAATATTAATTTCCTCTGAAAGCTTTAGTCTTATCTTAGGATTTTTTTTCTTTTATCAATTTTGAAAAGAGGAGTGTTACATGTCATTTTGTCGGATTAGGAAAATGACCGTTGGTTTGGATCTTTCGCTATCCATCAAAGTGTTCCAAAGCATTACCCTGCAAGGTCAAAACCCAAACAATCCCAAAGAGAATGAAATTCCTGGATCTCAAGGCCCAAAAACCTATTCTTGGATTCCTACACAGTTCCCTAGTCCATTTTTGCTCATACACAATAGAGACCATTAGAAGTTGTGCAAAAGTGCGCTCTATCTTACACTATGGCTTGCGCACATGACTTAACATAAGTAAAAATAAAAAGTAAAGTCTATAAGCTTTGTTAGTCAAATATTTCCCAACTAACAACTTCGAATGGATGCCTACTCAAGCCTGATCCCTCCCATCATGGAGCTACTTCCCTCTCTTTGTGGATCCCCTATCCCACCATTTGTGGATCTCATCCCTTAGGAAGAGGATCCCAAACCTCCTCCTCTTGGCCTATAAATCAAACATAGGATAGAGGATTGGGGAGGACCATTGAAGGTAGGCTTATGCTGCAGAAATAAGGCTAGGAGGCTTTTCATCCAAATAGAAGATTGGAGATTGTGAGAAGAGGCTTGTAACATCAAGGCTTTGAGGTTGTAAGTTTATTCTCCATTTTATTTAATAAAAAACAATTGTTCTTTCCTAATCATGTCTTTTACGATATCATTTTTGGTATTCCTTGATCACTCTCATAGGTTATGATTGGTTATTGATTCAATTTATGATATATGTTGAGTTAATTGTTTCATTTATCTTTCATTCTATATACTAGATGCTTTAATCCTTGTGTGTTTCTATCTATGCAGATATCCTTTGAAACATTGTGGAGAAGTTGTGGAAAGTGTTGGAATGATTTCTAAAGCATTGAGGAGAAGCCACCCATGGAAGGAACTGAAAGGAATTCGACAAGCATTTCATTAAACTGGTAAGTGATCTCTCGTATATTACTTGTTTCAATTAATCTTAAGCTAAGGAAAGGTAACAGTTCTTTTCTTGTTTGTTACTAGATTTCATCTGATATTTAGGGAGATATGTCTTGTCCGCAAGAGGGATTATTCTACTTAACAATTCGCGACTCCATTGGGGATCATCTCACTCTCCATCCTTCTATTTGTTTTGACTTTTGATCCTTTTGTCATAGCCCTCTATGAGTGTTGGAAATACTGAAAATATGGATTTTATGATTTATTTGACTTGTTTTTATTTTTTCTAAAAAATTCTCGTTTCACACACTTTATCTTTATGCATAAAGCGTATTTTTGCACACTTATCCCTTTGCAATAGTGTGTATGCAAACTGAATTGATCTATTTCCTGCTCAAATACCTGATTTTTTTTTTTAAATTTCAGTTTTCTTTTCATCAAGTTCAGAATTTTTTATTTTCCCTATTTAATTACACTTTTTTACACCTTCAAAAGTCTCAATCAACTGGTTGAGTGTCATGAAAGATTTTTCTTCCAATTTTCTTATTTTCACAAATTAGGGTAAAAGTTTCATCTATTTTGTTGTTGGCTTATCAAAAGAAATATTAGTTGGTCTTGGCTTTTTGACTTCCTATCTTTCTTCTTTTGAATAGATCAGATCTTGTGTTTATTTTTATCTTTTGTGAAATATTGTTTCGTGAATGAAAAGAAGAATGAGTATTGTTTATGAAAAGTGCATCCTATGCTGAATTTGAAACGAAAAGTCATTTTTCTTCCATTGTTGAAGTGCTTCAGCACTGTTTCTTCATGCATTTTGAAAATTTTCGAGTGATTGTATGCCAAAAAGGAAAGTTTCTTGACTTTTTGGGTTATTGGGAAAAATTGAAATTTTAAAAGTTAATTTCCGCATTTGGGTAGTCTGAAATTGAAGATCTGCATTTAGGAAAAGGGATATAGTGGGAATTTAAGCGTTTCTTTCATTTCCATTGAAAAATTGAAAAGGTTGTCTCCTTACCTCTATTAGAAATTCAATGAAAATAAAATTTTACAATTTCATCTTCGATTGCATTAAGGTTTTGCGTCAAGTCATAACAACATGAGTTTCACATCCATTTACCTTTGAGTAAGTAGCAACTCATAAAAACAATGCTAATAAAATCAATCTAGAAATTTTTATTATTTTAGGGCTCTTTTCCACCTAATTTAGATCAGGTTGTAGGGATTTGGAATAGGGAAATGAGTTAACTTTCCAAAGCTACAAACAAACATTAGCATCTTGTAATAGGGAGTAAATCCATTTACTGCAATTTGGCTTTGGGAAGCTCCTGGACAAAGTTGTTAAGCACTAGATCATGTTGGACCCAGTGGAGTGATCGACCCCACTTTATTGGTTATGGTAGAGTGATTTACATGTACTAAAAACATCATTGAAAGGTACTTGGGAGTCACTTGGAAGTAAACCCCAGATTAACCATGTTGAGGAAATTTCAAGGGGATTGAACTTTGTTACTCTGCCCTTGCATGTACGTTCGATCTATGACTCTCCCCCCAGGTTAAATTGTTTTACGTGGTAACCTTAGAGACCATAATCTTAGGGATATTACCTAAGGTGATGATGGAGGAGAAGTCTATGTTGTACCTAGAACACACATTGGCTAGACTCACTTGGACCTTTTTGAGGGTTTTCTTCATTCGAGATGGCATAAATGAAGATTACTTATCCCAGATCATGCACAATAAGCAGGTTGTCAGTGTAATTGGTTCCACCTACTCTATCTTTAGCCACTTTTCACATTGATCTCTGTGACATTGGGTTTCATCACCAACTAGTGATTTCGTTGTGAAAAGCTTGTTTGCATGGTTTGATTCCTTAGATTTACTAGTGCATATTATTTGCTTGTTTGTTACCTTTTATAGACCTCAATAAAATTTCATCATGGCTTATTCACTAAGGCATTCGCTTAGAATGCAAGGTTTACCCCCTGAATTTAAACCTAGTCAAATGGAAAAGATTAAAACTGAGAGGTCAAAATCAATAGGATCTGGAAGCTCAGAACAACCTGAAACATCTACAGTTTTAGAAACTAAGACAATAGAAACTGAAGTGATTCCAACCTAAGAAGTAGAATCAAGCTTAGTTCATTCTAGCCCATAAGTTACCAAAGTTTTTCAAAGTGAATTTGATACCGGAGAAGTTTCAGACACATAATGAACCAAACCAGAATTTGAAGAACCTGACTCTCATATTTCTTAATCTGAATCACCTTTGGTTGTTACGGCTCCTACTCCTGCTCCACTTTCACCTCGAAGGAAGCTTATAATTACGACTGGATTACCTCTTGTTTTAATTAGTATTGAAGATATTACTACGAACAAGGATGAAGAATCACCTTGTACTCCAGTTACCACTGGTGAACCACAATTTTTTCGAAGAGTTCCTTTTGAACCTTTCCAACTTGAACCTTGGTATTCTACCCCTTTGGACTTTTTAGGTCAAGGTTTTTCACCTCGCCGCATTCCTTTTTACTATTCACCAAGATGAACCATGTTAGAACATCCTCTTGTGAGTCAACCTATTGATAAATATATGTTTACTAGGTGGTCCTTCAGTTCCTCCTAGATACCATTCACTTACTGGAACGTTTTCAGGAGCTACTCCTTCCCCTCAAGTTTCTACTTGGTCATCTGGTTTATCTACATCTACTGTTCAGAGCATGACATCCATGCTTGAAGCACCTTTGGCATCAGACCAATATGTTCACATGGTATCTGGTAACTTAGGTAATCCTCAAGTAACCCCAACTAGTGTTTATTACCCGCCTGGGGGGCAACCACCTTATCCTCCACCTGGAGGACAACCTATTATTAGATCGTATCCTATTGTTGGAGGACAACCTTTTACTGTAACTTATGGTCAAATACCTTAGCTCAGTCCATGTCAACCTATTGTGGCTCAACCCTTGATTGGTACTCCTTACCCTGGGATGAATACTATTTGGAACCCTTCTTTTTCTCAACAACTTGTTCCAGTTGCTCCACAAGTGTTAGTTTATCAACATGTTCATCCTACTGGAAAATCTATTCCTCAAATATCTATTGCAAGTATTGTTATACCTATCTAGAAACCTATCCATGGAATTCTGCAAATGCCAGTCCAACAACCTGTCCAAGGAATTCGACAAACACCTATTCAACAATCAGTTCAACAACCTGTTCAATAACCTATTCAAAGTGGACCTCAAATACCTATTTAGACACCTGTTCAACAACTGGTTCCGAGTACACCTCAAAAACCTATCCTGGGAGTATCACAAATGGCTATTCAAGTTACCCCTCAAATACTTGTTCCATAAACTACACAGGCTATCCCTTAGGCATCTGCTTATCAAATTGGCCCTATTGTCTAGTCTATAACACAAATTCCTATTGGAAAACCTAGTACGTGAACAATGCAAACACATTTTCAAGGCCAAGATTTTCAAAGCCCATCTTTTAAAGGTAAAAATTTTTAGGTTCCACCTTTTCAAGGTCAATATTTTCAAAGGCCACCTTTCCAAGGTCAAGCTTTTCAAGGCCAACCTTTTCAACGTCAATTTTTCCAAAATCAACTTGTTCAAAGTCAATTTGTTCAAGGTCAACCTTTGCAAGCTCAACCTTTACAGGGGAAAAATTACTTAGGTTAAACGATTTAGAGTCCACCTTTCCAAAGTCAACCATACCCTGGTCATACTTATCAAGTTCCTTTTCAACTGCAACCTAGTATGATTCACCCTGGTTACCCTGGAGGAATGCAAATTCCAACCGCACAAGCTATTCTAGGATATCCTAGGTATCCTCCTCCAGGAGTTGGACTTAACCCTCAAGGTTATCAAACTCCAAAACAAGACCCCAATTAGAAGTTACCATTCATTACAACCTTATATTTACTAGATTTATCCTAGCTAATGAATGATCCTATCTATTATTATCCTTTTTGGTTGGTGATTCCTACCAAGTTATCGAGTGATATACCAAAGTTTGAAGGAAAATCAAGAGAGGACCCATCAAATCATGTTATGACATATCATATTTGGTGTTCATCGAATTCACTTATTGATGATTCTATCAGACTTTGCCTTTTCCAATGAACTTTAACCGATTCGACAACAAAATGGTACATTGAGTTACCTCATGCTTCTTTTCATAATTTCAACTCTTTAGCAACAACAATTTTGACACATTTCCAACTACCAATTCGATTTGACACTGGTAATGAACTGTTTAATTCCATAAAATGATCGAAATCCACTCACATTTACTATCATATACATGAATGGAGACATAGGCAACATTTAGTCAAGGTTTTTATTCCAGATCAAATTTTAGCTGAATGGTTTACAAAATCATTTCTTCTCGATATTACCGAGGATGTTTCTAAGGGAGATGTTGTGATGGAAGAGAAGGTAATTGGTCTTTCCCAATACTTAGACTTAATATATACCCAATATGGCACCTTGTACAAGAAAATATCGAATCTACCTCACCCAACAATTTTAAATGATCAATCAGATTCAACTCCTACAGGATCTAACACCATTGATGGTGTAATTGGTTCTGTTAGCCATCAGTCTAAGAGTAAAAAGAAGAATTCTAAAAGTACTCAGACTTTGGATATACAATATTCACCCACTGAAAGCCTTTCTTCAGAAACTATTTCTGAGATTGATGTCGTAGAATCATCTACTAGAAAGAATCAAACATCCATGGGTAAAAACAAGGGGAAAGGTAAAACAAAACAAAATGCTTCTAAGAAAGAGAAACTAGTTAAAAATGAACCTACTGACGAGAAAAATAAACCTCATTATCCTTTCTTAATCTGTAATGAAGATCATTATACGAAGGAATTCCCACATCACGCAGAGGTGACCAAATTCATAAAAGGTTCTCCAACTCCTGTTGTTTTGAAGGATCCTTTTCTTTCTCAAGGCAAAAAAACGATTTCACATAATCCATATTCTTCTTCCACATTCGCAGATATCATGATGATGTCTTCGAGACAACTTATGGTATCAATGAGATCTAAATATTATGGATCTAAGGGTCCTGTAGTAAATGGAAATGATATTAGTTCATCTAGTCGACCTTCCACTTCAATTACTCCTTCTCCTTCTAAACCGTTACAGATGGAGAAATCGAACCCTGACATGATGATTTGACTGCCTCCCAAAGGTGTTGTTCAAAAATCATCTTTCATCCCACATGCTAGATCTGCTCAAAATTACAACATTGTTGAAGACCTGACAATGTCTCCTTCAGCAATGTCAACTCTTGAGGTATTGCAAATATGTCCAACACAAAGAAAGTTTCTCTTGTCAACTATTGGAGAAATTGATCCTTAGGATTCTAATATTATCAATTTTTATCTTGAAATTCATATACCTAGACTCCCACATCAACTGACATTCCAAATACTAGGTTTTGTCAAAACCAAACAAGTGTTTCGCACAGTTATTGATGAGGGAACCTCAACGTGCATCATGTCTACTGTTTGTTGGAAAGATTTAGTTTCTCCAACTATCAATCAATCACCTAAAACTTTGAAAGCCTTTGATGGAAGAGGTTTTTGTCCTTATCGAATCCTAAATGATCTACATATAGAGTTAGAAGGTAAGATGGTCGCGATCAAAGTTGAAGTTTTTGATTCCCAGCTCAATTACAACCTTTTACTTGGTCGAAGTTGGACCTATGCTATGTTTGTCATGGTCTCATCGCTTTTCCGCATAATAATTTTTCCCCATCAGGGAAGAATAGTAAAAGTAGACCAGTTTTCTTACTACATTTACAACCATATCTCTACAGGTAGCGTACATTTCATCGGAAAAATGATTATTCCTTATGAGGATATTGTTGTTGGCTTGCTTAAGGATTCATCACTGATGGGAAATTTTGCACTCCCTCCACCGAATTTTCCTTCTAATGTTGCCTAACTTAACATGATCAGATCAAGCACTATGGAATCTTATGATCTATGGATAGTGCCTTTAGAATATGAATTTAAATCCTATGGAAATGAGATACGTTTAATCCCACTTGAATTGGCTTATTAGGTGGTTCAAATTTTTTTCGATCCACCATATTCTAAAATTAATCAAGTGAATGCAGTTACTGATGATTGTTCTCAATTACCTTGGTTAGAGATAATTTCATTTCCTGATCCTTTCAACAACACCTTTCCAACAGATGAAATTATTATGGAAATCATGACTCTGGATGAAATTCCATGGGACAATTATCATCATCACTCATCTTTTCTTCCTAACCTTGATAAAATTGAGAATTATTTTTCAACTATATTTTCGATGAAAATTGTAGATAGTCCTAAATGGCCCATGTCAGTTCTTCAAGTTGAATTTGAAAAGAATTTTGGAAACATATCTACAATGATTGCAATTGATATCTCATTCAAAACATGAATTATTGAGAACATTCACATAGGTTCTTCGTGCTCACTTGAATAAATTCAAACGTACAAAGCCCCATTTCAAGAATTTCGTGACATTTTTTCTTGTTCCTATGAGGAAATGCCAATAGTTGACCCAAGTATGGTTGTTCATGAGATTAAGACTTACCGAGATGAAAAACCTATCAAACAACAACTACATCTAGTGCATCCTTGAAAGGTTGTTGCTATTAAAGTTGAGGTTGAAAAACTGCTTAAAGCAAGTTTTATCTGCCCATTTCCCTTGATTGATTGGGTTTCTAATATTGTTCCCATTAACAAAAAACAATAGGCCATGAGAGTGTGTGTTGATTATAGGGATATTAAAGTCTTGTCCCAAAGACAACTATCCTACCCCCTATATCAACCAAATCATTAACAATTGTGTCAGCAACGAAATATTTTCTTTCATGGACAGATTTTCCAGCTACAACCAAATCAACATACTCCCAGTTGATCAACATAAAACCCCATTCATTTGTCCATGGGGGTATTTTTCTTATCGGAAATTCTGATTTGGATTAAATAATTCCAGCGCAACCTTTCAACGGGTCATGCCTTACGCATTTCACAATATCAAGCATATTGTACAACCTTATTTGGATGATTTACCTACACATTTGTTGAAATGGGAAGACCATATAACACATTCGAGAGTTATATTTATCAGATGTTGACACTACAATATATGCTTGAACCCTCACAAATGTGTTTTTTGTGTGCAATCCAATTGATTACTGGGACTTTTCATATCAAAGGAAGGCATTTGTGTTGATCTGTTCAAGGTAGAGGCTATTTTGAATTTTCCTACTCCTTCCAACCTTTGCCAACTCCAAAATTTTCAAGGGAAAACAAACTTTCTACATTGATTCATCCATAACTACGCTAAGCTAACTAAAGGTTTTACTCAACTGTTGAAAAATGGCATCTCATTTACATGGGATGAAGTTGCTCAAGAAGCTTTTGATGCACTCAAAGACATTTTGACTCATACACAATTGTTGCATCCTCCTGATTATCATTGAGACTACTTTTTTTATTTAGCTGCATATGATGTCACTATTGGCATGGTTTTAGTTCAGGAAGACAAGTTGAACGATGAGCATGTTATATATTATTTGAGCTGAAATCATACGAAAATTGAAGTAAAACACACACATGTGGAGAAATTGGCCTTGGAAACTATTCAAGATATCCAAAGATTTTGTCGCTACATTCTCTTACACCAAAAAACTGTGATTTCATACTACAACCATATGGTTTACATTCTTACGATATAGTTTCTAGGGGGGAAATATTCTAAATGGATAGTTATCCTGCAAGAATTTGATTTAGAATTCATAAAATCTAAGTCCAAGAAATCATTGGTGTTTGTCGAATTGTTATGTGGCTTTCCCTATACTGAGATAGAAAACATGGAAGAGGATTCTCTTCCAGATGAATCCCTCTTTATTATCAGTATTTTAGACCTTTGGTATGGTTATATCATTGTGTATCTTCAAACACAAAATTTTCAGCGAGAATTGACTCAAATCGATCATCGTCATATTCGGTACCAATCCCAACAATACACTATTGTTGGTGATACACTTTATCATCATGGTGTTGATTCATTCTTCAGAGATGTTTGACTCACGAGGAAGCCAAAAAGGGATTAAATGATTGCCATTCTGGAGCTTGTGGCAGCCATATGTAAGGTTTTTCCACTTCCCAAAAGATCATGCGCGATGGGTATTCAATGTTTAAAGATTGTATAAATACAGTCCAAAAATGTCATAATTGCCAAATTTATGATCACAAAATGCGTGCACCTCCAACCCCTCTTCATCCAATAATTATTGTCGGTCATTTTGCAAAATGGGGCATCAAATAACTTACATGAAACCCTCATTTGACTGGGGAGCATGGGTACATTATCCTTGCAGTGGATTATTTTATGAAATGGGTTGAGGTGATGCCTCCATATAAGGATGATGGAGAAATGATAGCTATTTTCATATTCAATCATGTGATTGATAGGTTCGGGGTTCCATAAGAAATCACCACAGGCCATGGTATCCATTTTCAAAACTTTATGATGACCGAACTTACTGCGAAGCTAGGCTTGAGTCATGATAGTTCTACTCCATATTACCTACAGGAAAATAGCCAAGTAGAAGTTGTTAACAAGGTTCCATGATTAAACGAATTGTTGGAATTCATAAAAAAAATCAGCATCTAATGATTTTTCCAGCCTTGTCAGCATATCAAACTTCAACAAAAACCTTGACTGGTTTTACTCCCTTCCAGCTAGTTTACGATATGGAAGTAATTTTGCCTATTGAATGTTAAATACCATCTTTGAAACTGGAAATTGAATTATTACCAACCACTTCTATAGAGGAGGAAGTTTTTTGTACTTATCATGACTAAATGAGACTCGCCATGATGTTTCATTAGCTAGCAAGACTCATAAGAAATGAGTTAAAGCACAATTTGATCAAAATGTAAAACCTTGCTCATATTCAAAAGGTGACCTAGTCTTGGTTTATGATAAGAAGCACAATAAATTAGGTGCTGGAAAATTCAAGCCCATGTGGCATGGTCCTTATATTGTAAAATGTGTACTAGAGAAAGGGGCTTATGAGCTAGTTGATTATGTTGAAATTTCTTTAGGAAATCCCAGAAATGGTCTTTACCTGAAGAAATATTATGCTTAAACCACTTAGTGAAGAATTTATATATTGTTGTATCATATTTTGTGTGTGGTAATTTTTAACATCTTTTTACAATTTTTTGCTACTTCTCCTACTTATCTTGTGTTACACTTGATTTTCATATGTCGACACTCCCTCACAATTACATTAGCTTTGATGATGATGCTAGTCGTAGTACTCAAAATTTATCTTCCACAACCTCGGTCATTTATTCACCTTATGATGACTTAGTTTCTATTAATTGTATATGCCTTGGTTGAACAATGTAAAGTATAATGCAATTCTTGAGCTATTATCTGACGCCATTTCATTTGGTATTCATTGATTGATCGTTAGGTTGAATTCTCAACTCATAATATTACATTTAAACGGTGTTTATTCAGCAAGAAGTTCTGCATTATTAAGAATGTTTTTTTTCTTCATATTTTGGAGAGAGAGTTTGATTATATTGAATATCAACACATTACAAGATTTTTAAACACATTAACTAATGCATTGTCTAATTATGTGTCAAATTGACATTTGTAAAACATCCGTAAGAAAGAAAAAACAATATTTATCCATATATTGTACAAGATAGTCTAAAATAGAAGTAGTAGATTTCATTAGTTAAAATGTCTTTAAAAAGTGTGGCTTTACAAAATTTCATCCAAGGATATGAGGCCCTGTGGCATTTATTATCCGAATATGCTAATACATCATCAATAAACAAAATCTATCCCTAAGACTAGCAGCTATGCATGATGATCATGATAGTAGGCAATAGCGCGGGATACTCGTCGTAGCAAGTGACTAATCGGCCCAAGAAACCCCACAATGAACTTATGGTAGTGGATAGGTAGATCATTAATCTAAACATCTGGGATTTCTAGGTTCAACCTCTCTAGGTTGTGCTCCAGCTCAGAAAAAGGCTCTATTGCATCGAGGTTCTGTACTACGGGAGCTACTAGTTTCTCACTGTGCCTGCCAAATCTGTGTAGTCCTGCTGGTCTCACCAGGCCTACATCTGCATGATCATTTCGAATAATTAGTTTTGGATGCCAAAAAATAAAAATAAAAATTGAAAAATACAAAATAACCAAAATGTGAAGTTTTTTTACCTAGGTCACCCCATTGCATCCCAACCGGAAGTGGGATATCTGGATCACCTTTGTAATCCATGCCTGCATATGGAAATTCCTTAATCATAATGATTTTATGTTCCAACCATCCAAAGAAATTAGGAGTATACTGAATCATTGGGCCATCACCACCCTCGTGGCATGCCATCAATGTGACCCACTTTATCATACTAGGATCTTGCAGTTCTCCTGCATCTATGGCTACCTGTGGGGCGAGAAGGAGGATCCTCTCTAGAGAAAACGAGATAACAAAGGAACCATACCCATTTTTTTTTTATTTTTCCAGTTTTCACTCTAGTTAGTTGCCATTTCAAGTTGACAACTACCCCTTCACACCAATTAAATATCGCAGGTTGTAAGCATTCTACGAAAACATGTGTTTTAGCCTTGGTGAGTAAGTGAAGTGCTACACTCCCACATAATTGTGCAACTATAAAATCAATATTCATCAAAGGAATCTGATCAATGGTTTTAATATCAATGCATTTGTCTTTGAGTGTGGAACTTAGAGAACAATGTTGTGTAAGGTAGGTGGCAGTTGTTTCACCATCTCCTCTATGCCCATACAAATAAATGTCCACTCCACGATGTGGGAGCCCAAATAATAAATATCTATAATGAACATATATCGTGAGTCTATGATCCCTGATCACAAAGCACTCTTCTTGTACATTCCATTTTCTCACCATCCATTCCAGCAAGTCTAGCTGGGCCTTCATGCCTGGGATTGTGAAAAAATTGTACAAGCCACAATTTCTTAGAGCCTGTAATATTTGTGGATGGTTAAAAGTTGCCACATCTTGTTCTTCATGTTCACGCTCTCTCCACTCCATTTTTGTGGATCAAAACCCTACAAATAAACATGGAGGATCATTAGAAAACGTTGTGGTAAATTTTATTAAACAAATGGGCATTTTTCATTAATTTTTCAAAGCCCTTGGCACTGTGCATGACTGTTTTTGGAGACTAGTGTGGATTTGCGTGGCTCTATCCCTAGAAATCACACAACTCATTTTTGTGTGTAAAATAATATGTCGATTTGTGTAGGCCCAATGAAGAGAAACTGTGCACACCGTAGGCGATTTTTGAATTGATAAAACACCCTTAGAAGCCTAAATACACAGTGAAAACAAAAAATAAAGCAATGAAAACAAAGATATTAGAGAGATTGTTTACCTAGAGAATATTGATCGTGATTTGGTCCAATTGTTTTCCCATAATCTACCTCTAAAAGTTTTTACTCTTTTGGATTTTTATAAGTTTTTAGGCCCATTAAAATATTAATTTTTGCCTATTAGCCTCTAAAATCCAAATTTTTAATGTTTTTACTATATTTTTGAGCAATGACGATAATTTTTGAGTTTAAGTGTGCAAAACACAGGTTATTTACGAAAATGAATCATTTTGGTGATGAGTATATTTTTATCACTTTTTCGAACTCGTTAAAAAATTATGAAAAAGAAAAACCCATGAGTTCTCTTTAAGCCCTTTTCAAACTCCCTAAACATGAAAATATCGTCGAGTACTTGACTATTCGAACTCATAAAAATAAATGAACAATTGTCTATTCAATATAAGTTTACCCCTTTTACAGACTGAACTAGACTATTTACAAAAAAGGTATACGTTGACTAATCATGGTCAATAGAGTTCTCTCCTATATTATTTTACCTTTTTTTGGGCTTGAGAGACTAAATTTATGAAAAAGGACACTATGGAGTTTATTTATGTTTTCTCTTGACTCACTAAAAATGAAAAACATTGAGCTTTGCTTTATCTGGGCTCATCAAAATTTTACATTGAAAGAACTGAACGAGTCATATTTTTGTGTCTTTTCAAACTCTTTAAACATTAAAATGACATCGAGTTACCCATTCACTTGACTTGTAAAACTTAAATAGTGAAATACTTGTTAATCATAATGAGACCAAACCACTCCTTCCTAGGGTTCGTTAAAATTACTCGAAGGAATCATTCGAAGGCTGATCTTACAAGACAAGCATACGTTATCGTCCTTAAGGTTGCCAAAAATAAAGAGGTACTTTCCAGTAATGGTGGGGGAAAATTGGGAAAGAACTTTGGTTTATATTGTAAAAGACAATATATCACTCTTAACATGACAATCCATCACTTTTGTGTGTCTGGGTTGGGAAATCCATTTGTCTCCTAATTGACCATACCTCATTGAAATTCTTAAGTTGGTTTTGGGTATTATTTTGTGAGTCAAATTCTGCCAATTCATAATGTTTTGTCACTAATATGTTCAAGATAAGTCCAACCTTAGTCAAAATTACCTTGCAATTCATAGCCTTCAATTGCGTCAGTCATCCCTGAGTTAGTCCTGGATTACTCCAAATTGTTATTCTTCAAAACTTGACATTATTTTCATGTTGTAGGCCCTCTTGCGATGGGTCACCTCCTATCGAATTCAACTCACTATCTAGGAAGTTCATCTAGAAACCTTCTACAGTACCTTGGAGCCTGCATGCCTTAATGGAAGGTTTCTCACCTTTGATGATAGGTTCTTATCGTTGACCTTCAATAGAATGATTCTATGAGTGTTTGACTTCAGAACATCTTTTCACACTTCATATATTGTTTTGGAAGTACCTCGAGAACCATTGTCATTATCAGTGGTTTCTCTTGCATTTGTTCATGGTTCACATCATTGACTGGTAATCAAGTGGTTTCTACCATGTTCGACTATGATACATTCACTCACATGATTAGATTCGTATTATGGATCGAGAAACGAATATCAAGACCCTTGATCTAGTTTCATTCATCTAGGTTGTGTGGAGTTATTAAATATTCATGATTGTAAACATAGATCCATTGATGGCTACATCCATACTATGTCTTCCGTTGACATGGCTCTTTGAGATATTTATACTCTGAGTATGGGAATTCCTACGTCAACGATGGTTTTATATTGCATTGTAACATTTGATTGATTGTTTTAGGTCTCCAACTACAGTCTCTAACCTAAACCTTGGCATGATAAAGTACTTCAGTCATCAAACATCTCTTTTGACTTTGCACTTTAGGGGGAAATCTGTTACACGTCATTTTGTCACATTAGGAAAATGACCACTGATTTGGATCTTTCACTATCCATCAAAGTGTTCCAAAGCATCCACCTGCAAGGCTAGAACCCAAAAAATCCCAAAGAAAATGAAATTCATGGATATCAAGGCCCAAAAACCTATTTTTGGCTTCCTGTGCAATTCCCTAGTCCATTTATGTGCATACGTAGAAGAGACCATTAGAAGTTGTGAAAAAGTGTGCTCTATCTTACACTATGGCCACACACATGAATTAACACAAGTAAAAAAAAGTAAAGTCTATAAGCTTTTTTAGTTGAATATTTCTCAACTAACAAGTTCGAATGGATGCCTACTCAAGCCTGATCCCTCTCATCATGGAGATATTCCCCTCTCTTTGTGGATCCCCTATCCTACCATTTGTGGATCTCATCCCTTAGGAATAGGATCCTAAACCTCCTCCTCTTGTCCTATAAATCAAACACAGGCTAGACGATTGGGCAGGACCATTGAAGGTAGGATTATGTTGTAGAAATAAAGCTAGGAGGCTTTCATCCAAGGAGAAGGTTGGAGATTGTGAGAAGAGGCTTGTAACATCAAGGATTTGAGGTTGCAAGTTTGTTCTCCCTTTTATGTAACAAAAAGTAATTTTTCTTACCTAATCATGTATTTTATGATATCATTTGTGGGATTATTTGATCACTCACATAGGTTATGATTGGTTATTGATTCAATTTATGTTATATGTTGAGTTAAGGGTTTCATTTATATTTAATTCTATATAATAGATACTTTGATCCTTTGTCTGTTTTTGTCTTGAATATTTCCTTTGAAACGGAGAAGTTGTGGAAAGGGCTGGAATGATCTCTAAAGCATCGAGGAGAAGCCACCTATAGAAGGCACTAAAATGACTTCGACAGACATTTCCTTAAACTAGTAAGTGATCTCTCACATAGTACTTGTTTCAATCAATCGTAAGATAAGGAAAGGTAGCCGTTTTTTCTTATTTGTTACTAGATTTCGTTTGAGATTTAGGGAGATCTGTCTTTTCCGCAAGAGGGATTAGTCCGCCTAACAAGGACTACCATATCTATAAAAATGAAGAAAGATTTTTCCTTGTAATTTTATTTCCAAGACTTTGAACAGTCTTAAAGATTTAAGTTTTTGGGGATCATACCAAGGAATTAAAATAAGTTTCATAGACCAAAGATTTAAATGACTTGTCAAAATCTAGTATAACCCCAATTACCAGTTGGACTTGAAGATCAAAGAAGCATCTCTAACTAGTTATATAAATTAGCATTGTATACAACAAGAATTTGAGAAGAGCTTGAATGTACTTGGAAAATATGGCTCAAAAATAACAATTCATAGAAGTAAAGACAAAGAAGACTACAATATGAAGTAGGATTATTTTAGATCCTACCAAGGACCTTTAACATGAAGTAGAAATAAGATTCTTGAAACTACTCAAGAAACTCAACCACAATGTTCTACATCACAAGATTTGGTTGAAGTATCTATGGTAGACCAAGAGGAAGAAATAATTAAAAACCTCAATAATGAGAAAAGGGAACATGGTAGATAATGTAATCAAAGAAGAAGGCCAACAACTAGTCCATTAGATTTATAAGGTAAGAACACGTTGACTAATATTCCCTTAGGTGTTATTTTTACTTTTTATGGTCATGGTGTTATGAAAAAAACACCTAGATCAATTTTTACTATTTGTGACATCCATTTAATTGAGCATGAACATTATGGTTAAATTCTTTCTCCAAACTCTAATAAGTTGAGAATATGACTAGAACCTTTTCCCCCATCTATATCTATTAGTTCTTTTGATGACATGGATGCTATATTTATGGACATATATGATTACCCATTACATACCTTACTCTTGTCACATAGTTCATGCAAACACATAGAAAAAAGAACATAGACTAGATGTTTCAATCTTCATATATTTATGGATTTGCAACAAATTCCTTAAGAAGAATGTCCAAATGGCCTAGTTATCTTTGGATTCTACAAAAATGCAATGCCATCAAATGTAAAATATGCAATAAAGTTAGCCCAAATCCTGACTTTGGATGAAACTACGAGAAAAACAAATAAAAAGGAAGAGCACATGTTGGAAGGTAATGTTAATCCACAAATTATCAAAAGACAAGTGTCAAACTTATTAATACCATCCCATGCTACTTTTAGATTTACAACCAATATCATCAAATATTCTAAGTAATGATGAAGTAGAATCATGTATGAAAGATGGAGAATCTCATCAAATTGGAACTTAGTAGTTAGGTTGTGAATATATTCTAAGGAACTATGTTGAGTTTGATTCACTTTTCACAAAAAATGATCAAAGAAAGAGAAAACAAAAAAACAACTATATGAGCCATCCATTAGGAAAATTTAGGAGACATAGAGAATTAACATTGCTACATGAGAAGCCCCAAAGTACCTAAAGCTAGATATTAGTTGTACTACTAAAGAAATTAAGCAATACACTCCTTTGTTTAAGGAGTTATAGGATATTTTTGCATGGACTTATGAATATCTAAATTGCTATTCACTTTCATGTCAAAATATTTTTTCAACCATCAATATCACACAATGAATACTATTGGTATGTATTTAAAAATGATAATCATCTTATAA
This sequence comes from Pinus tabuliformis, assembly GCA_031772625.1. NCBI lineage: Eukaryota > Viridiplantae > Streptophyta > Pinopsida > Pinales > Pinaceae > Pinus > Pinus tabuliformis. The sequence goes on from CM062818.1 coordinate 554,201,347, forward strand.
TTTTCCTTTCATATTTACAACCAATATAATCAAATATTCCAAGTCATGATGAATCATAATCATGTATATGGAAGTACCTTCTCGAACCCGAGGTTGATTTCTTGAATTTGCATAGCATAGGTAGGATAGGATGTTTCCATGCTATAGACCTTATGGGCCTGCTTTTTGTTTGGGTTAGGATTGGATTTAGCATACATTTGGGGTTCCTTGAGTGGATTATTGTGAGGTGGTTGTGGTTGAGGAGGAGGAGGACACATTGAGGTAGGTGGTTGGGCCGCTTGAGGCCTCCAACCTTATGAGGGGCTACTCCATGGAGAAGGTTGGAGCTGATATGGCTGGAAAGGTGGATTTACAGGCTAAGGAGGATAGGACCAAGGTGAGTTGGTTGGACGATACCAGGACTACAAAAGGTGCATTATGATTTCAATGGAAAAGAGGTGAATAGTGTATACCTTACATGCCTTGCTGATATGGATGAGGGCCTTGTGGCCTCCTTTGCATGACAAAGAAAATTTTCTCCATGCCTCCTTCTATTCCTTGATATGTCGCCTTCATACCTAGAAGAGATGGGCATTTTTCAGTTGCATGATTTTATTCACAAACAGAGTAAATTTATATTACATTCAGTGGGCACTCATTTCTAGGGTGCCTCTTAGTGCATCTAGGGAAAAATATTGCTAGTTCCCTTTCTACCTCCTCTTGCTTCTTATTAATTTGCATGGTGTCCATATTTAAGGAAAAATTTTGTAGCATTTCACTCTTAAAATCCTCTAAAATACTTCCTATTTCATGTTTGATGGTTGAGGTAGAGGGTGAAGAATTTACCATGACCTTGACTAGATATACCTCTTTTCCTTACAACCCTAGAGTGATTCTTGAATACTGTCTTGATGTCATCATAATTTAGCTGGTAAATGTCTCCACCAAACAACATGTTAAGGGTTTCCATCAAATCTTCTCTGACCCCTCTAAGTAATACAAGATTTACTGACTCTGGATCAAGGGTGCAATTAGCTCTCCTATAGCTAAGTTAGAAGCTTTCTTCATAGTTCTCTAGCGACTCACTAAGTCATTATAAATATTTCTTCTTTAGTTTCCCTTGATATACAATAATATTTTTATTTTTGGTTGAAGGCTTGTTTCATTTGAACCCAAGTGGTGATGTTGCCTCCTTCTAAACTCACTAACTTGTGTAGGGATGCATCCTTGAGGGTGGAAGGAAACAAATTCAGTTTCTACTCATCAGAAGTGTAATCATAGGTTTTTCAGATCACAACAAGCTCATACATGAAGGTATCAAGGTCCTCCGAAGCTAGGCCATGGAAATGTTGGAGAGCAGTGGGGCTGATGTTCTTCATTCTAGCCTCCCCATTGGTTTACATGATAGGAAAGAGTTTAGGCTACCCATTTCTAGACATATATTGGGTAGGTGATGTAGGTTCCTCCTCCCCTATAGGTTTTTCAAAGATATATGGTTTCTCACCCAAATTGGTCCCCAAATCCTCTGTGTTCAGAGTAGGTGATTCAAAGTCACCAAGGAGTATGGGTTGATTGCTTGTAGGAGTGGCATTTTTTGATATAAATTTCCCTAAGTTTTCCCTAACCCTACGAGGCATGAAATAAATGTTATTATTATTATTTTTTAATATCTTTCTATATAGACATAAAACTGATGCAAAAGAAAGAAAAAAAATCAATTCTTTTTTGCAAGAAATGAAATGAAAAGAGAAAAAATCTTCAAAAGAAAAAAAAAAAACCTACTTTGACACCTCCCCTTGAACAAAACTAAAAATGATGAGCTTTGGTATTACAACAAGAATGTTGCAACTCCTAGTGCTACCAAATTTAATTTATCAATCCAAGATTCATACAAACTTAAGAGGTGACAATGTTGTATGCACAGTAAGCATAGTTCTACCTAAGTTGGTATGAGGCAATGAATCAAACCAATGTGTAAAGAGACCATTTTGCAACTTAGAAGAAGGTCGTTTACTAAATCTACTTTGCAAGAAAGGTAAATATTGATTATCCTATTTCATAAGAGAAAATTATGATCTACTTGCAAGGAATGAAATAATTTGAAAAGAAACCCTAATATGTTGCAGAAAATGAAAGATTGAGAAATAAACATATTCTAACAATAAACCTAGTCTAGCTGCATAAAATAAGTACCATGAAATCATCCCTACACTACTTGATACAAATAAAATACTATCATGAGTACAAGCTCCAATAAATACTTCAAGAAATATCAATGTAAACTATTATGTGCTATTGAATTCGTTAAAATCAACTAACCCTAATTGTAGAAATAAAATTTCAGTGATGAAAAGAAGATTTATAAGAGGTCTTTGATCTTCCTTAAGCTTGTTTCCAAGGCCTAGAATATTTTTTGGAGGGGTAAGAATAAAAAATTAAGCTTAAAGAAAAATATGGTCAAGTTCTAGTGGATTTTGTATGATGCTACATGATGCCCTGTATTGCTACAAGATTGCATCTAGGAGCATTCCAATTGCTTAAAAAGTGATCGAAAGGAGAGGAAATATGGTAGAATGTTGGAGAAGGATATGGAAGTACTTTCCAAGCATTTTACTCCTCAGAAGTCCATCTTGTACAAGGAGAGAATGCAAACCAATAGCCTCTAGTAAATATGTGATGTAATTTCTGTGTGTAGATCGTGTAGAAGGGATGGATGGGAATGGAAGGAGGGTGAAAAGGAATATGGTGGATATGAAAATGAAAATGATGCTACGTTTCCATGCAATATAGTAGGTATCACCTGCATAGAATTAGAGGGTTACTCAACTAGAAAAACATCAAAATCTAAGGAATTCCAAAAATACTAATTGCAGGAAATTAAATTGTAAAGGAAAGGATGAGTTGAGTTTAAACTAAGATATAACTATTACATCAATAGAAGAACTATATTTTTGGCCTTCCATTACAAATTCTACAACCACACTATGTAAGAGAAATGGCTAATAAATCTCGAAAGGCAAACTTCTTCACATAAACAAATCTTGCAAAAAGGAAACACTACTAATCAATTGCATAAAATAAAATACATATAAGAAATGTACAAGATAAAGAGATTGGAGTGCTTGGGTTTGGCCCTAACCCAAGGGAGCTCAACCCTCTAAAAAAACACTTAGAAAGAAGGCAACACAATTATTTTCATTGATTTCAAAAAGTGTTCAAATACATGACATGGGAATTGAAATGACAAGTAACAAACTCTAGCTCTAGTAGCCACTATGCTCCTCCAAAAAGTTGAATACTATTGAGTTATTGGATCCTTTATTCATACAAAATGAGTGAGGGGAAAACCCCCTTGTAAGGAGGGTTTCTTCCCTCCAAAATCCCTATAAAATTGGATCTAGTCTCCTAAGATCCTCGCAACCACTGAGTGTAGTAACTGCCCAATATCCAACTAAGTTGTTGGTGAGTTAATGTAGGGAACAAGCCTCCTACATTTCCTCCTGCTAATCTCCAATGTAATTCTACAAAATAAATGCTCCTTTTCATGCACTTTCAACATGTTAGGCCACAAGATATGAAAAATATTCCTTAATCTCCATAATGAGCACATTATAATCCAAAAAGATGTTAATCAAATACAAAGAGAGAGGTAAAAGTATGATAAAGGATGGCCATACGGGCCTTGATTTGTGCCTATTTAGGAGGCTCAGCAAGGTTGAATTGACATGGTCCATAATACCATCAGCTAAATCCAATGGAATTTTGTATGGTATTGGTGAGATGAAGTGGCTATAAAAGGAGAAGTGAGTTGGATCAATGGGTGTGCATTCAATAAGTTATTCCTGTGTGATTTCTTTTGTATAGGTATGTACCAGGGCACAAGGAGGAGGATTCAATCTATCTTCTAAATGAGAGATATGAGAGTATGGAGTTGATGCAAGAGGGAATCATGATAGATATGCTTGTTTACTGAATGGTTTGCTTGTTTATTACAAAGATCATTGTGTTGTTTAAATGGTATAACATTGTGTATGAGTGATAGCAGATTAGATGCCCAAGTTTTATGAATTTGTTGATTTCCTTCTTGCAGGAGATGATTGTTTCTTGGCCTACACTGGCAGAGTATCTCTAATGTTGTGGTGTGTTCCAGTAGAGAAAAGTATGCATATATTACTTACATGTATTGATCTAGATCCAAATGTACACACTTATGAATTTGTATGGAATTTTTTTGCAGCGACTAATATTAGTTTCATTCACTATTTGTTTTACTATAGATACATCAGTGTGACAAAGAATATGGTAACCTACTAGGATGCGTAGTAGCTAACTAGTTGCAGGTATATTTAGGCTTATTTGAGAGTGTATACAAGACAACTTATGTAGATACCACCATGGTTTGATAGTATATGCAAAGAATGAAATGAATTATTTTGATGTAGAGAAAATGACCTACATTATTGGATCTATACTTGTTTTCTTGATAACAATGATTCAAATGATTCTTGGTGAGTCTAGTGCTATCATTTGAGTCAAAATATTAGTGTGAAAGTTTGTTTTCAGTGATATTTTATGTTGTATAAAGTGTTGTGTTGAGATCCTAATGGTAGGACAGTTGATGTATGTAGTAAGAGAGTGGATATTGATGTCTATAGCATTGGGTTGGTAGAATATGTAGAGATCGGTGCTTTGTTGACAAAGTGTATGAAGGGACATATCTTATGATACTATTGTTTGTCTTCTTCTCACCTTGTAGAGATTGAATATCGGATCCTTGAGACATTGTTTTGTGACACTTATCTATGATCTTATTATTCATCATTTAGAATTCAAGAACTTTATTTTTTGTTTACAATGGATAGAGTTTTATGACACTTTATGTTTTCAAATGTCTATGATGATGTTACTATTGGTTTGAAGAGATATCAACTTTTATGCATTTTTTGTATTGAGTTATTAGGATTTTGGAATAAATATTTGATGTGAAGATGCATTGTGAGTCATAATATTATATTTATGAGGGGCCTTTTTGTGATTTATATTTAGAGAGGGTCTTGGCACTGATTGAGTGAGAAGGGTTCCTTGTGATCATTGTATGGAAAATCTTGAAATTCTACTAATGTTATGGGTCTATATTTAATTACAGGTTTTTCTTTTTATGGGATTATTATAATGTTCCAAATGTAAATTTTACAGAAAAATTCTTTAGAAATTTAATTCCTTAATTCCTTAAACCATTTGCACAAATTGGGACACAAATTTATTGGGAAAAACTGAAAATATAAACTGCAATTGAAGAATAAACAGGATAAACATGCAAACAATCTCAACCTTATTTTATTAATACATAAATAATTCCGTACAAATAGTAGGAATATGACTGAGGTGATGCCCTCAAAAGATCAATAATGTTGCTGCAACGGGCCTCAAAAAATAACTAATTTTATGACTGCACATGTGGCTTTTGAGTGAATTCACCAAGAGAGAGAGATGGGTTCTCTCCCACTCTCACTGAATCACCCAAGGGTTTCCATCCTAGGGCTACAATTGAAGTTGGGAACTCTCAGTTCTCCAAACCTATTCATAAGAAAAATACTTAACTCCAAGATATATCCAAATGGTCTCCTCCTCCTCTTTTATAGATCTAATGGATCCCTCTAGAAGATTTTATTTTATAATTATTTTAATCACTTAGTACTTTTTCCCTCCATTTATTTTAATGAAAATACCTTTTTAATTCAGGAAAATGGTAAATTGGACACCATCCCTCCTTAGGCCACTGAAAGTCACTTTCCACCATCTCATCCTATAGATATTCTCATTTTGGTTCCAACGATTTATTACACTAAGGTTTTATTTCAAGTATTCCTCTTGGAATGCCACCTTAAGCATAATTAATTGAGTTAGGATCAAGAATAAATCAATTTTTTGAAAGTTGTCGGAATGAAACAAAATAAAAAGAAAGTTGTGCAGATGATGGAATATGTCAAGTCTATTCCATCGAATCCCATAGAAACTCCTCAAAAACCCATAAAACCCCTCCAGAATCCCTTGGGCCCATTGATGGAGTGAAACTACTCCTATGACCTAGCTGTCTCCAACCTTAGAAGTCCATCCTGACCATGCCATAAGGGAAAACATAAAAAGAAACATGAAAAATCCTCACACCCAAATATATCTTGCTCTCAAGAAATCCTTATTTTTCGACCAATCCGGTGGTCCAGTGCAACTGACAACTAATACCTAGATCCCATACAAACCACTTGGTGATACCATGCCTTTGTACCACCCAACCATGAACAAATCCCTTAATGTCTGGTTCCCACACTAAACTTTGACTCGTCCTGCCATCAACGGATCCTCTTCGATCCCAATTCCACCATGCCCAATCACCAACACCCTTATCCCATGGCTCTAACTATGACTTTCCTCTAGTTGTGGATGTTTCTCCATCAATTGAATACCAACTCATCATTTCTCTCCAATCCAACTCCTAATACAACCAATGCCAATCCTACTCTGTTGATGTTGGGATGTAATGTTGAAGAGTTGTCATCCTGAATCCCACTGCTAACTAAAACATGTGATATCCCTCACATCTAAGGGCCTTTAGTACACTCTTTCCCTAACTAAAATATCACTCCATCAATAGGGTACCAACTAATGATCTCTCGCTAATCCATCTAGTGGGAAGTATCAAATGCATAGGCCCCTGTATATGGGATAAGTCCCCTATGTTACATTGTTCCCAACTCACACAACTTTTCTTGGTTAATAAAAAATATGAATATAGATTACCCTACCTTTCTCCCTATAATGGGAACAAGTGGGAAAATCATGCTGCATGCCTTGTCTATGTAGTCCTGGAGAGGGATGCTACCTAAAAGTACCATAGCTCTTCCAATTTCTTATGCATTTATGTTCTCCTCTCAATGGCTAGTCTAAAAGATGGCAGCTCATCCTCCTCCATCATGGGCTCAACATGAGCCTCCAACACATTCTCCTAAAATGTCTCAACATACACATTGTGCCTATTATCCCCCTCAGCTAACTCACGCTCTTCTATGTGCTCTCCATGTTGAATTTCTAGTTGCTTACCTTGCTAGTCTGCTCCCCAATCATCTTCCTTCTTGGCGAGAATTTTTTTCTCATCATGCTCCCCCATCACACATGGATTTGTATTTGGGCTACTATCAACAAATCCAAATGACCTCTCTTACTTCTTAGAGGTGTCTTCATGAAAACCCATGGACTACACTACAAAAGAAGAACACTCATCTATAGAATCAAAAGGAATATCCTCTTGATCTATCTCTATCATCTCCTCGGGGTCACCAAAAAATGAATGGTTAGGCCTCCAAGGTTCATTGTAGATGAAGAAAATACCATTCCTCCTTAACTCATTATTGTTGCATGGTCTACCAATATTGAGAAACTCCTCCTTGGTCAACTATCTTCTGAACATCTTAATGTTCTGCTCAAATAAATTTTTAGCTAGTTCATAAGCATCAAGCGAGACATTCTATTCCTTTCACCAAATGGCCAACAACTTAGACTACAACTTCTTGAATATCGCATCATGGTCTACCATAATTGAAGACAAAATGGACTGCATGTGTGCTTTGACCATGTTTGGATGATGTTTCTTGATGCTGAAGAAGTATTGGAACATTTGAAGAATTAGGTCATCATAATACCTGAGCATGGCCATGGCTTCTAAAATCTTGTTCTTTTTCCCAAAGGTATGTCCCACAGAGTTATCCAAGTCATGAAAGGTATCTACTATTGATTTAAAAACTCCCCTCATAATATCATTGTTGTAAGGGGGTATAGGTGCGGTCAACCTCATAATGTTACTAAGACATTATGCAACTGGAAGTTTCACCCCTTCATAAGGGAACTCCAAGAAATTTATTGAATTAGGGAAAGCATGGCTAGTTTTAGAGCCCAACTTAGCTTCTTTCCCTATGAATGGCTCACTTTGGAGAGGAGTGAGTCTATTTCTTCCATTTGAGAAGGGCTTTCATTGTGACCCTCATGTGTTTCAAATCTTCCCCAAGTGCAAGTATTGTGTGTCCAATTTCATCTCCTTCTGCAAATCCTTTGGCTGCTCTTGTTGAAGGATAACATGGAATCCTCTTGAGAAATATATTCTATTTTTTTTGGTTACTTGGACCAGAGAAGAATTGTTTCTTGATGCATTTTTATGTTGCTTCAATCTTATTTCAAGGTCTTCTAGGGTATTTATGATGTTTGTGTGGCCTTTTGAAGCTTGTTCCATATTTTGATCCATATGTTAACAAAATATACAAGGCTTACAATGCTTATACAAAAACAAACTCTGACTCAAGGCTCTAACCTCTTAGACTAGCAATGGATGGACACTTCACAATTCTTAGACATGCATCTCACTATTAGACTCTAGCTCAACATTTTGACTCAGAATTTTTATGACAGTATCTTCACCATACAACAAAAAATACTCAGACCTCAACACATCACCCATACATGTACACTAGTTGTAATAATAGCAGTAGCACAAGACTCACCTCAACAATCACAAACTTGCTATCACAACTTGCCCCTACTCAAACATACAAATGACATGGCCAACTGACTTATTAATGACAAACCTTAGCATTTCACATACATTATCCAACTTGTGAGACTAAACTCTCTGATCATATACCAAATTGTGGTAGCATATATATAACCAATTCTACATCTGAATACACACGTCTCCTCATAAAACACTAGTTAGAAAACTCTCTGCTTAGATACAAAAATGCAAACAACATTCACTCTCTCAATTTTCAAACCCTAGCTCAAGACAATATAATATAGATGGTACCTTGGAAAATCTAGTGAAGTGTTTGTTGAATGGTTTTTAAACAACTATTGTAGGTATGGTTTTAATTGGTTTCCTCCAAGAATAAACATGTAATGGCACAAGTACACAAACCCAATTTCAACCCAAAAGTTAGCTCATTACATTTTACTTAGAAATATTACCCATACTAATATAACAATTCATGATATGAAATATGAAATGGATAGACTGTTAATTCAATGTGTTAATGAGAACAAAGGAATATAGTATATGTATTTAGATCCAATATTACTTGAATGTCAGATGTTCATAGCCTGGGACTGATATACGAACTCTGAGATGGAACAACAATACTTACTTTCATGTATCAAGTTTTTGATTATGTGTGCATAAAGAGTCTCCACCTCCTCAAGCATGAATTTGGATCCACTCAAAGATTGGAACATAATCAATTTGGTAGTTTAATGAATAATAATGATAACAACCTCCAACAAATGGTTCTGGCACCAAATCAACTTGACAAAAATCTTCAAGCTTCTGTCTATGTTGTATAATACAGGTTTAATCATACAACCACTATCATATAAAAAATGTCATAGAATTTGATATTTTTGAGAATAACGATAATAAAATTCAGCTCAGGATTCCTCATGCACTTAGCAAAGGCAACACGTTGTATAGATTATAACTCTAATGCACAATACATTTAGAATGCCATATGTTCGCTCACACACCTATGTGCACATTTGAATGCATAAATGTGAATCGCTCACCAATCCTCCTTAGAACCATGTACACAATCATACTTTGCAAGATTTATCATCATATATACAATACTTACTCGTTATATGGGCTCTTAGTGTGATCTTGATTCCAATACATACCTGCACTCATGCATATTCAACACACTTCATTCTAGTTCCAATCGCAGAGTCTAGGTGAATTAAAAATACATCAAATATGCCCTTCTAATTTCTCTGTAACCTCTGTAGTTTTGTCTTGCCTCCTGCATTGATCCTAACTCACCAAGATTGAATACACCCTATGTAAATCCACTACATTCAATCTAGTCATCCGTGCACAAGATTAACTACTCCCTATGCTACAACATCCACAACTAATCCAAATTTATGAAGGAAGGAAATGAAATACAAATTTAAATAAAAAAACAAATCTACAACAAAAACATAACTTCAATTCATCAATAACAAAGTACTAACAACTATTTACATGCCAAATGAAAATAAACTAGCTCAAGGGATGGTAGCTTATCTCTAAGAAGAGATATGGCAGTTACATGCCTTAGAACTGTGTTACAATGAGGCTCGAAGGCCTTTTTAGTATTGATAAATAGTACAAAACCATAAACATCCAAAAAACTAACCCTAGGAGATGAAGTACCAAAAGTATGTGGGCCCCATTGGGGTAAATTGGTACATCAAATTCTCGGGGTCGTAACTTTGGCATATGATCTTTGTTTGACACGTACGATAGCTCATTAGAAATATTTATATGAGGACTACAAATTTCAACTAAAAATTCATACCATAAGTTATGGGTTTTCCTATTTTCTAAAAAATGTCGTTTAGGGCCTCAAAATGGCTCAGAAATTTCAGGATTCAAAAAACTGCGAAAAATAGTAAATTATGATATAATTAAGGAAATTGAAAGAGACGATGGTAGATGTCCATGTGGAATAGGTAGGTGGCCGCCAATATCCACCTGGATCAGTCATCCCCCCTTAGGAGGCAAGGTTCCCTATTTCATTGAGTACCTCCATGAGATGGGGAAACTTCTATTGAACTTGCTCCCTGGTTAGCCATTTGCGTTGGTGCAGGAGTTGGCCAGTTTTGATAATCCGATAAAGTTGGATATTCTATTGGTGAGTATTCTTGATATTCATGTACATGATCTGATTAGTTGTGGCTTGTTTCATGAAGTCAAGTTTTAGCTCTGTTGGTGTGAGTTATTTTGCAATGCCTGGTGTGTCCAGTATGGTGGAAAATATGGTTGAAGGCAGTCCACATTGAACACTAGGTGTAGGCCAAGGAATGGGGGAATGTTTAGATCAAAATAATTGTCTCCCAAAACCATGGTCATGATGTAAGGCCCATATCGAAGTGGTCTAAGCTTCCGATGGGCTTCAATAAGGCGTTCTTTCTGCAAATGCAACCAAACTTTTTCGCCCACCTGAAACTTATGTGGCACCCGATGTTGATCATGTTGTTGCTTTTACTTGGAATTAGACTTATCCAAGATGTTGCAAACCTGTTGATGGATGTGTTGGATGCGTTCAATGAACTCAGTTTCTTTATCAGCCTTGAACTGTACCTGTGTGGATTTTGTCTGTGTAGTCATATGAGGCATGGCAACATCAATCAGACATAATGGTTGCAAAACCTAGGCACAATTGAAAAGGACTACAACCAATTGAATTATGGAGAGACATATTATAACTATGTTGCACATAAGGAAGGATCTCATCCCAAGTTCGCGAATGCTTGTAGTTGTACATGCGTAGTATGTCACTACCATACCATTGACAACCTTTGTATGGCCGTCAATCTGGGGATGGAATGCAATAGGCTTAGTGATCTTAGTGTCCAATAATGTCCAAAGGCTTGACTAGAATGTGCTCAAGAACCTATTGTCCTAATATGATATGATGGTTTGCGGGATTCCAAAATGTACCCATACTCATTCAATGAAGAGTTTGGCAGTGTCCTATGTTGTGATAATCTTCTTGCAAGCTGCAAATATAGCCATCTTAGAAAAAAATTCCATGACCAAAAATACACAGCCATTACCATGCTTGGTAGAAGGGAGGCCTGCCATATAGTCCATGTAGATGGATTCCCAGGGCTGACTGGATTATTTAGAGGAATGTACAAGCCTTGATTCTTGATGGTTTAATTGGCGATGGCACAGACAATGTAGGATATGATATATTTTCCAACGTCCTATCAAAGTTTTGGCAAATGAAAATACTTTTGTAGTATGACCACAATTTTCTTCACACCAAAGTTTCATGCGACCCTACTGTAGTGTGCCTCCCAAATAAGCTTGGCACAATCGCTTTAAAGAACACAAATGTGGCATGGGTAGCATAATAATGTGTCCTAGAGGTGGAAATATGTAACTTTCTTTCCATCCACTAGCATCTAGTATGTGGTGGTGAAATATGGATGATTTTTGTACAATTGCGACCATCTAGAGCTCTCGTGGCCATAAGAGTTGAGAACAGTGGTCAGTGTTGCAGCTGGGGATTGTCTGAGGCAATCTGCAGCATGATTGGTGTTTCCCTTCTTGTACTTAATTTTCAAGTGGAATTGTTGCAGATATGCATACCAGTTTTAATGCCCATCATTCTACAACTTCCCTTGTTCCTAGATAAACTGAAGAGGTCAGTGATTTATGTGGATGATCATCCCCTTCCCCAAAATGTAGTTTTTTGATTGTCGACACGCTTGCATGATAGAATAAATATTTTTATCATAGATGGCGTATTTCTGAATTGTATCAGAAAGTGTCTCATAGTGATAGGCCATCGGATGCCCGTTGGGTGAGAACTATGCCAATAACATAGTCAAAGGTGTCTATCTCAATTTCAAATGGTTGTTGCAGGTCTAGAAATGTGAGTACAGGTGCAGAGTAGAGGTGGTACTTTAGCTAAACAAATTCCTTTTGTTGGGACTCATACTACAAAAAAATATCTTTTGCTTCGCCCTCTGTAACCTGACTCATAGGCCAAATGATTTGAGAAAATCCCAACATGAACTATCGATAAAATTTGGCAAGGCCCAAAAATATGGGAAGCTCTGTTAGATTGGTTGGGGCTGACCAATCTTGAATGACTTGGATCTTAGCTGAATCCACATGCATGCCTTACTCATCAATGATGTAGCCTAGATATTGGACCTGGTTCATGCCAAATGTGCATTTCTCCAAGTTGGCACATATTTTGTGTTGCCGCAAGGTTTGAACGACCTGTAGAATGTGTTTTAGGTGCTCTTCCCGACTCTTTCTGAAGATGAGGATGTCGTCGAGATATACAACCACAAATGAGTCGATGAAGGGCCACAATATGTCATCCATCAAACTCTTAAAATTTGTAGGGGAATTTGCCAACTCGAAAGGAATGACCAACCACTCAAAAAGGCCCTCCTTGCATTTGAAGGAGGTATTCCATACATTTGTGGGTTCTATTTCCACCTGGTGATAGCCAGACTTCAAATCAATCTTGATAAAATACTTGGCTCCCTTGAGCTGGTCAAGTAGGTCATCAATTTGTGGGATTGGATGCCTGTTCCTCACAATTATTTTCTTTAGTGCCCGATAATCAATGTAGAGTCTCCAGGTTCCATCCTTCTTTTGTATAAGTACAATCAAGCTCCCACAAGGTGAGGAACTTGGTTAGATGTGCCATTTTATAGCAACTCCTCATTTTCCACTTGATTTCTCATTTTCCAAGATGGAGGGATGATATATTGGCCCATTGGGTAGAGGTGCTCCAGGAGTCATATTGATCAAATTCTTTATCTGATAGTGCAAAAGTACCCATGTGGGTGAGGAGAATATGTCCTTGTATTCTTCAATGACTTTATCCATCTACTTATGTTGCATGGGGTAACCATTCCTAGGGGCCATGGATGTGGCCACTATCTTCCCCTTGCTTTAAGAGTGAATTAAGAAGAAGAAAAAAATCTTGGTCTCGGAGATGATCTTACTACATTTTTAGTAGAGATAAAAAATATGGCAGTAGGTGGGGCCACCTCATGTATCCGGTATAACTTATTTTCCAAAGTATTAATAGCAGTGCGAGCCCTGGACTCATACACAACATGATTTTTCCACAAGTATGGTTACCTAATAACACATCACAAACTTCAAGAGGAGCAACATCACACAGTACGTCATCCATGAAGGGCTTGATGATGTAAGGAAGGCGACACTACTGGCCGACGCTGATATCACTTCCTTGGTGAAGCCACCCGATGGTGGATGGATATAGGTGCGATGTGGTCGTCAGGCCCAACCACTTCATGACCTCTACTGAAACGAGGTTCTTTTGGCTCTTGATGTTGACAATGAACTACAATTGAGAACTCTTCACCCACATCTGTGAGTGGAAGTGACGTTCTCTATCCTCTAGATATTTGGGCTCAATTTTCTAGACCTTGATGGTGGCAATGGTGGCACTGGGTTCTACTTCAATAATCCGCTTCTCCTTTTTGGGTTCTAGCACAAAATCAGAACATGCATCAGACTTTGAAGCTTTCATCTCGACCACCAATGACTACTTGGTGCAACACTCACTTGTTTTGTGAGTGGAGATCTTGCAGAACTCCCACCAATTTCCCATGTCCTTCTTTGTCATCATGGTGTTATTCCTTGCTTGTGGCTTCAATGGGTTTTTCAAGGTTGCTCCACCTTGGATCTGTCCTTTGTTCTGCAGTTTGGGGGCGTTCTTGCCCTACTTTTGATTCGAAGATACAAAGTCATGCTTCTTTTGTTAATTTTTTTTTCAACCTTGGAAACATATTGGTATGTTTCACTAAGTGAGGAGATGTCCAAGAACTCCATTTATTCTTGAATTTATTTGTGTAGGTAGTTATGATACTTGAGCACCAGATGTTGCTCAGAGTCTTTGATACCTAATTTTATGTATAGAGTATGAAAAATATTTGTGAGCTCGTGCACATCTTGGTCCCTTTGTTGTCGTAGTGTGGTCCACTATATGTATTTTTCCTCATAGCTCCCCACGAGGTAATATTGTTCCTTGACAACATCTCAAAAGGATTTCCAAGAGGGGGTGACTATAAAAAAGAGGGTGTTGGAAACTAGATCACCACTAAGAGGGGGGGGGGGTGAATTAGTAGTGTGGCACTTTTAAACTTTTTCTCCAATTAATTAAAATTTAAACATTCATGAACTAAAACACATAATCAGAGATTAATGCATCAAACATACATCAAAAACCATGAAATCAATCACATAATGGACACAAGTGTTTCTGTTGGAAAGCCCATCCCGGGCAAAAAACCACCTTATTACTACTGCGCTGCTCAATTATTTTATTAATTTGTCAAATAAATTATACATGGATCAGCTCACTCCCATGAGTTGGAAGACTCAACTTCTTTCACAGTATGTTGACCCTTTCATACATGAAATTATTTCTCCCTCAGATCTATGAACTACCACCCGCTGAAGGCTCCCACGATCAGTCGATCCTCACCCAACCACCATTGGAATATCCAACCACCATTGGATTGAGAAATATATTCCTTCTACTGAATCCTCCAATCACTTAATGCTCAAATCCTCCATGCGAGCCTTGTTTCATCTATTTTTAGAATGGACTCCTAAAACTTTCTCAATATGAGCATTGCAACAACATAACATTAAAGAACATAATGAAAGAGAAAATATCCAACATCTAATCACATTAAAATATGAAAAACAATCCCCTCAACCACTACTCCAAAGCACACCTCAACATCTCACACACTCCATAATCATAAGGCTAAAACAAGCTTCAACTCATTGTTGCTACCACTGCAAAATGATATAGAAAATTTGCATACTAAGGCTCACATAGTTTCCAAGTTCTTCACCAATCTCACTCTCACTCAATAGACACTCAACAACCAACCATACTAACAATTATCTTTCTTCAATATATGGATGAAATCAAGTGCTCAACTCAATAATTACGCAAAACTGTTGCGCATCACAACTCTTTTCATATGCTAGATTTGATTTGGATTCAACTCATTGACTCAATCAACCACTAAATCCATTAACCTTTTTGATATTTTCAACTTTAATTAGATTTTGGAGGTACTAGGAAGTTTTCTGATCATAAACCAAAAAATTTCGATCAAGGAGGTTGCCACAAGCCAAAAATTGGCTCAACAATGCCAGGAATGCAGAGCAATTCTTGACAAAACACTTAGTCGCACTCTTGACATTGTCTAAACTTGACTAGGGCTATAACCGCTCTCTTAAGCCTTCCTTGCTAGCGGTTGGAGCCTAAAACTGCTCCCATAGGCCTATGTGCATGCAACTGGGGCTTAAGCTCAATAAAAACATCAGCCTCTCAACTTTGAACCTCTGCCACCTGTTCCATCATCTTCTCCAGCACCTGAACACTCCTCCAAGCCTCTGTAATAGGTCTACAACTGATGAAATAGTCCAAGAAAAAGTCAGTAACATGCAATAACTATTCTTCCAATATCAACAGCGAGACCAACACCTCCAACTCCTCAAGCAACAACCATAACATCTCTAACACCTGCAACATTTTTATCAACATATCCAACACCTGCAGCAACAACATCACATCCAACTACCTCCAACACTAGTAGAAGCACCTCCAACACAAACGATGACATCTCACACACATAGAAGCAAATGCAATGTCTCCAAGACATGTAGAGACATATGCAGCACTAAGAGCAACAATCCAACCACCTACAACAATAACATCTCCAAAAAACTCAACATGCCACCTCAAACCAATCACACATGTGGAACCCATCTCTACTCAGCACTAGGTCTAGTCATAGGTATGTTGACATCAATTCCAACTAAGAAGACCATCTCCAACCTGTTGACATCAATGCCAACAAACTCCCCCTTTGGCATTGATGTCAACCTCAATACAACATGTGAGGTTGAACTCTAACCATCCAAATATCTCCCCCTTTGACATCAATGGAAAAGGGTCATACAAACACTGAAGTACAATGCCAATAATGTATCGAATGAGAGAAGGAATCCCCCTTTCATAATCAACACCATGCTGATATGATGTAGACCAAAAACAGGAACCTCAACTACCAATCATGTATCTGCCAATGCCATACCATCTCTAAACTGAACATGCTCCCTTTAAGCATGTAATGGGGATGCAATCATACACTTTTTATGTTGCAATAAGCCTTCTTTCCAAATTCAATAGATTAATCCTCATGACCATCACTCTAATTGATTTTGGACAAGATATACCATGGAGTACAATACATACAAATATTCCTGGAGCATATTCATAGTTGTGACAAGTACATAGGACTAACATATGACTCATCTACACCTACCACCAACCATGATTCTATGGACCCAAGTTTACAACATGCACCCAATTAAGTGGGGCTACATCAAAGATATACATTATGAAATATGACTTGGACTCCATTGACCCATACATAGTAAATGAAAAGACATGCTAGACACCATGGGTCACTCCATAAGCAATGTGCCCAAAAGATAAAACAATGATAATACATGGATTTTACATATGCACACAAAGGTGCTCTCATCAATACATGCCCAAAACATGAAATATCATGAGTACATGGCAACAATGAGCATCAATATATACTCCATATGGAAGCAACAATGAAATGTAATACATGGCATCCATGAGTTATGACATAAGCTCTCCAAATGTAGCAGCAATAAAGTACTAACAACATCATATTATAGTACATGGCCACTCAACGCATTGGTCGTCACCATCCCATCAATGAATATCTTGCACAATAATCATGATATCCACTATCAACCACCACCATACTCTATATGTGCATCAACAACAAAATCAACTGATAGCAAAGACATAGTAATATGTTATATAACAACAGTAAATATATTCACATCACCATTAAGCCCATCAATCACAATGCATCATCAAATAAAAACATCGGCAACACATCAATAGGTAGTAACAACAAAATATCATGTATAATCTCTCCATGACTGCAAAAACCTAGCAACAACATCCACGTACCAAAACATCATGAGCAACAAAAAATGCATAACCTCATCATTGGTGAGAAACATATCATCAATGAGGCATAAGCAACAAATTAGCGAGCAACAAAAACATGTATACTCCATATATGAGAAGAAAAATATAAGCGTCATGAGTACAGAATAACTCATCCATCAACATGCATCAAATCTCATGAGAAACAATAATCATCTTCCTCATGTCTCAATCCATCCACAAACACATGAGAAAAAACATGATACATATAGAATAGTAAACATGAGCAATAAAGTGCATACTCTAGATGAACTATCTCCAATATATCATTTGATCTCCATAGAAGCTACACATGCATGACAACGTATAACATAAAAATAAACTATATGATGCAAAACATATGATCTTGCTACTATATGGTAGAAACAATAAAAAATTCATCCCTACAACAGACTCATGATAAATAAGCACAATAAAACTCCTCCAAAGTGAGCATGATGCCACAATTGCAAGTCCATTTGGAAGCACAAATGTCCCCCCCTAAATGTGTGATCCCCCATCACACCTAGACAATGCACATACATATAACTATATAGTTGTCATATCACCATTAGCATCAATAAAACCAAAACATATATCTGTTGCACAACTATCAACAGATACAGATGGTTGATCCAAATAAAATCGAACCAAAATATAATAGATCTGAAATGAAATTAACTTTAAACCTCATGTACTCTCCCTGAACACATGCATATCTAAAATGAAGATTTTTCTTCTCATACACTTTCCCATATGGCTGCATAAATAATAATTTGCATGCAACTCATAATGCAACCATATGCTCCCCCTGAGACCATGCAAGCCTCAATTTTTGGTGGGAGTACCTTGCTTCTCTTTTCTCCTCCAAACTTTTATGTGTTGATCCTTCTTCTTTCTATGTGGTTGACCTTACATATTCTCCTCTCTTTGGTTGGATCTCTTGAAACACATGGGAAACTTGCAATCCTTGGCCTTATGTCCAACATTGTCACACTCAAAACATCTAATGTGACCAAGGAATTGAGGAATAACTTGATATCTTCTGCTGATCTTATTCTTATTCCTTGAAAGGGCCCCACATTCAATATCCCTATGGAAAAAATCATTATGTGAGAAACAATAAACATAAAATGGACTATTATACCTAAATGATGGAGAATTTCTTCACATTTATGCTTGAGATTTTATCTTCTTTAGTTGCTCCTTTTGATGAGAGATTTTGATATATCCATTTCTACAACTTGATCCTACGTGTCCATGAATTCCACAATTATAACACTTTCCAATTCTACTTTTATTCTTGGACCTCCTCTTATTATGTTGCTTCTTGAATGGCTCATAGATCTCATTATTTTTGTTACAACTAAGTGCTCCAACAATTTCATATTTTCTTGTTGTCACTTGAGCACTAGTTTTGAGCCTCTCTACTTCTTCTCTTGCAGAAATTAATTTAGCCTTCAATATTTGAATTTTTTATTCAAGTGCCTTCACCTTGGATTTCTCATCATTTTTGCAATTGTTGCTCGATCTCTCACTACTATCACTCGTGCCATCATCTTCCTGTGAGCACGATTGATTTTTTACTACAATAAACATATAATCCTTTGCGAAGAAAAATACAATTTTCCTCCAAGATACAACTTCTTTAACTTATCCAACATATCTTTGTCAGTCTCACAATTATTCACATGCATGCTATTGGATTTTGAAATACTATTAATAATAATATTCTAAGCCATATCATAAAATTCATATCTAACTTTGTATTCTACTGATAGAAAAACATTTTCATCAAGAGATATAAAATATGAATCCAAATTTACTCTCCAAGTTGCAAATTTACCTTTGTGAAGTACTGAAATACCTTGCTGATCCATTTCGATAAATTTGTAAGACTTCTGCTAAAATCTCCAAGATCCGCTCTCTAGTGATCAACTTGTTCATTTTTGAAACTGTGGTCAAATTCCACCTTGGACAACTCAAATCTCCAGGATGATGATTGCATTAGATTCCTCTTTTTGAGAGGATCAAAATCAACCTAAACATCACCCAATTTGGTCAAGTGGAAGTTGCATTTTGAGTTATTTTATTCATACATACACTATGGAATGGGTTGACGCTAACCACATGTAATTGCTTGGGTCAGACTCAACCCCAAGTGGACCCTCGGGAAAGCCTATAAATAGAATATACCTTAAGCTTATTTGGGCACATTTGATCAAGCTATCTTCTCCTCTCTTTTGTCTTGGTTCACATAGGTTCGATGGAAGGAGTTCGCGCTAAGGTAAAAAATCACAGGCATGAGGTTTGCTTTGAGTTAGGGTTTTCTGGTTTCTGGACACTAGCACAGAACATGGAATTTTATTCCTTGGATGCTGGCATATAGTGGTCATGATAGTGTCTAGAGAGTCTTGGACACTGGCACAAATTCTTATGGGATCATCCAAGTGGCTTCAGAGGCAGATTTGGAGGTGTCGGTCCTCCGACGCTCACATAGAGAGGTCCTAAGATCATCCAAGTTGTCTCAGACGCATTTTCCAAGGGTTTTTGGGAATATTGGATAAGTTGGTCCCCATACGCATGCACAAAATGGTATGGGAGCATCTAGGCTTCCATAGACACTAACACATAGTTCACAGAGAGCATCCAGGACTGCTATAGGTGCCCGCACAACTCCTCCTCCTTGTGTCTAGGACTCAAAGATGAGACTACAATATTCTGATGATTTTTCTCAGTGAAAAAAATGTTCAACTATGTTCATATTAGTGACAACAATATCTAGCAGTTGACTTTAGTTTGTGACAACACATTACATCCATTAGTATGAGGGTTTTGATTTCAAGCATGATTAGATCTATTTCATGGATATCATAGTTGTTTTATGGATCATTGTACTATCTTTTATGGTATCATTTGATGATGATCTAAGAAGAAGAGTATTTGCAAGGGTTTTCCCCATAATGGGTTTTCCCCATAGCCGGTTTTTCCCTGGTCTTGGACCAATCCTGGAGTCTCTATGTGTGTGCATGCTTTTCTTATACTATTCCTTTTATGTTTTGTTGCATTGATTATGATGATGATGTTGTTCTTTCTATGTAATTGCATATGTTGATGTAAAATGGTGGAAATCTGAATAATGTAATGATGATATGAGGTGAACTTAATGTTTTAATGAAGAAATGAAACTATCAAAGAAAAGAACAATGTATTCCTATGGAAAATTAACATGGGATCAGAGATGGGTTGAAGAAAAGCCATGGAGATCACTCCAATGATGACACTTGTGATGGAAGAAAGAAGAGGATGGTGGAGACCTAAAATAATTCTATGGTTTTAAGAAAACCCTAGCAAACTTTCTTATTAGGGTTTAACAGATTCTATGAGGTTAGGGTTTGAGAGAAAAACCATGGATTATAAAATAATATGACATATGAAACCTAGATGGTCAATGTGAATATGGTCAAGCACTTGACAAAGATTCGATGAAGCTCTAGATGGGATAATCCCTAACAGACCTAGTTGGAAAACTGAAGGCAACATTAGTATATGGAACATGGACATTGATGGCTCTTAAATATTGGTTCAAGAGGGAGAGGAACACCTCTCATTGAAGATAAGTATTTCTTGACTTATGATGCCTCTTACTTTTGTTTAGATTCATGGATATGATTATTATGATTATTATTTGTACTTCCTGCATATGTATTTGAGTATATGGATGTGACTAACCTCCTTGATGAGATGTGAAGAGTGGATATTTTTTTAGGATCATTTGAAATACAGGAAGGATGGATAGAGATGGAAAAGGTTAAGAGGTAACATGAGAAGACAAAAGTGCTTCTAGCTTCCCATGTCTAATGAAGATGCACAAGTATTGGAATACCACAAGGTATGCAGGGTATGTTGTATCTCACCTATTGACTCGATAAGCCCTAAGGTGTGATAAGAATATATCTTTCTTTGATGGCTCATACATGCATATTAAAATGACTTGAATTTGTGTTTTATATGAAGAAATGATGCACTTGGTATTGAACAATTTGATCTTCTTGAATTATATGAAGTTATCTAATGTTGATACATTGATGTACTTGATGTTTGGATAACATCTATCTATTGGATATCTTGATCCTATAAAAGGCTAGCACCTTGAATCTAGTAAATGATGCTCTTGATACTTGTCATGATGGATTTAATATGGAAGGATAGCTCATTGACTCTTATACATGATGCTATTGGTAATGCTTGTGATAAGCATGAAGAAAGCACATGGAAAGAGAGATTGATACTCTTGCTACTCTGGTAAAGTTTTATTGAATGACCTAATTGATCATGAAGAGAATGGTAACCTTGGAGTTAGAAGTATAAGTCTAATATTGATATCTAGATCTATTACTAACTATGGACATGTCTTGATGAGATGAGTAGCTATGGTTTCCCTAACTTGATGGAGTGACTGGAAAAAAAAGTGTTATTATGTGCATAATATATAAGATATGATGTTGCGTCGATCTATTGCTTTGAGTCTAACCTTTGATGAAAGATTGATGTCATGATGTTTAACCATGATAGATATATGTTTATGATCTAACAGATCTATTGTTTCTTGACTCTAGTAGAGACAAGTTGATTACATGGATGAAGATGAATGAAGTAGATTCCCAATCAGAGGGAGAATATCTTCTGAAGGTTCCTTCTCATATTTTCATTATGTGTCGTTGAAGTATGATTTATGTGCATTTAACATTATTGATCTGCAACAAAGTCTAAGATATGAATCCTGTACAAAAATTAGGGTTTCTGCTCCAGAAACAAGCATACAACTGGTAAATTTCATCCCTGGACGTGCCATGCACGCTAAGGCCCAGATAGCATCTAGGATAATAAATATTCTCCCATGCTAACCTGAAGGGAGCATCTAGAGGTTTGACTATTGTTGACTATCATATGAAGCTTTCTGAAGTTCTCTGAGATCTGAATCAAGGTGTCTCTGACATATTCTTCCTTTGAAGTTGTTGGGTTGAATTTTTTATCACAAAAAAATGTAGTATTGTGCATGATATTATATGTTCACATAGGATATGACAGACCTTAAGATGTGTGGTAGATAACAACAAGATCTCCAAGCTGGAAAAGGTTGAGTTTTTTTCATAATATAAGCATGCAAACTGAACTTGCGTTTGTAGGTTACTAAAACATACATATAGATATGCCACTATGTTTGTACTACTAGAGGTTGGCATGATTTGGCTGATTGATATAAATGAGTAGTGTTCAATATTTTGTCATGATGATTGACAATAACTTAGAACTGATGATTGAGATATGCTTTGACTATAGATCTCTCTATGATAGAAAATTTTGACTTGACCTGATGTCTAATGATTTGACTTGATGATTGATGATTTTCCCTGATGTCAATGCTATGTGGGCACAATGAATTATATTCAGAAAAATGATTTTTTATTGGCCTCCTCATTCCTAGCACAATGATTGAGGTACTGATAGTTGTGATTCAGCATGAAATTGGAACCTACATGACTCATCCTTGATGTATGCATTTTCACCTAGCGATAAAAATGACTTTGCTATGATTATGAGAATGACTTGATACAGTTCAGATTGACAATGTTAGGTTGATAACAACTTGTTGGTATGATAATTAATGAATTCACGACTTGATATGAGCTCTCACTGCCACCTAATTGAAAGTATTGATACTATGATAATGATGACTTTGATAATAGTTTGAATTTGTTGTTGTGATGGTACAACATTGATTTTTGTAAGGCTGATTGTGTTGGCTTAGCAAGGCATTATTCTTATAAAATTGCACGAAGCAAGCTCCCCGATCCTGACATGTCTATATTTGACAGTTATCTGATGAAGTGAGGATGATGAGTTCCAAGGTATGCCTTTGATTTTGATTATGGTTTTGGTTTTATAACCTGATAGTCTACTCTTGACAAGTGATGAGCCTATGATGATTTAAATCAGATGGAGATAGATTTTGAGGCTTGAAATGATGCATCATGGCTCAATGAATCAATTTCTGGAATTTGGAAAAGAAATTATATATTGCATAGCTATTGATTTTTTTTTGAATAATGAAAATTCAAATCCTTGGATACTCCTATTTGAAGTTCTAAATGTTGTTGAACTTGTCATGGCATCCGAATTTAAAAAAAAAAAAAAAAAAAAAACATTTGTATATATATGATGTGCATAGAACCTGAATGAATGAGTTTGTTGGGACAGGGTCCCCTAGGGTTAGTTTTGGGGTAAAAAGCCCAAGTTTTGTTGTATAGAATGTAAAGCCTCCACAAATTATGGTCACAGAGCACGTAGATAGTAAAGTGTCATAAAGGGTTTTACCCTTCTTTTATGTAAGTTGTGTCATCTTTCCCATGGTCCGCGAACCATGGGATTGTATAAATAGGAGAACCTTAGAAAGTCTAAGAAGGGAGAATCGATGATGAAGATGAATGTAATGGGTCAGTAGAGAAAAGAGCGAAGAAGTCTTAGAGTAGAAGAGAGGCTCTACAGCTGTGTGCGTAGAGGCCTAGAGTAGAGTCTACAACTGAGTGCGCAGACCCCTACAGCTGAGTGTGCAGGGAAGTCTTGAGTTTGTAAGCAGAACTGAAGTATTAATAAAGAGATTATTCCAGAAATTCCTGTGTTTTGTCCATTTACTTCTGTTATGAATGAATGCACTTTTATGCTGTAATGAATGATGGGTTATGAAGTAATACTATATTGATGCGCGACTTTACATAATTGATGTTGTTATATGAACACACTTAATATTAACTATTTACGTGAAGCATATCTTATTGCATGTTAAAGTTCTCAATGCTTAGGCCAATCTAGGTAAAACATGGGATTAGGAGTAATCACAGAGGCACATAAGTGGTTGATTCACATGTTTAGTGATCCAAAATGGATCCAAAACACCCTCTAAGTCTTCAAAATAAAAAACTATCGCATAGAGAAGAACTTTTAAAAATGATGGATTACAAATAGAGCCTATTGGAGGTCAAAACAACTTTGCACAGGAGCCGTCAGATCTGGACAATCAATGGTCCAGATCCAATCGGCATATTGCAATCGATGGTGACAAGAGGAGGTTATCAGAGGCAGCCATATGACAATTGCGAAAGTGATCAATGCAAGTCAATGAGGACCATCGATCAAGCGTGTAGATCGACGGCCCAGGTTAACTCACGATATCACATCAGCATAATACAAAGGAGCGGGGCCGATATACTTGCGACTGCGATAGCTGGACCTGATAGGATTATGGATGAAAGTTGATAATATTTCAAGTCTGGTAAAAGGGTTTTTACAATGTATTTCGTATTTTTGTAAATAAACAAGAAACAAAGGAAATGCAAATAAAGTGATGAATCTAGACCCGAAAGGGATATACATGCAGATATATATGTTTTTAGTTCCGTAATGGGTAGGATTTCGGGAGGGCCTTAGGTGGTAAGTGGTATTGGACGGGCTCCGCCAAATCCTATCCACTGGTCGACACGTAGCGTGAGAAAACTCTCTTTTCGGGTGGGTAATCTCTGTGTTCCTTCACCACTTGAAATGAATCTCAACCGTTGGATCAAGATCAATTAGATCAATGGTGGATATGCGATAGCGATATAAAACCAGACCCGATGGAACTTATAGATGAAAATATATAGCATTTCAAGTCTGCCATAAATCCAATTTGCGATATTTTCAGTGTTTTAATGTATTTTTAAAATACAAAGGGAAACCACGGAACATGCATTTGAGACATCAATAGCAATTTAAAGGCGGACTCGATGGAATATAAGGCAAAATTCATAATATTTGAAGTCTGATAAACAATGATTTGGTGGATTTTTCTCGTGTTTTATAGTGTTTCTCTGTGTAAACAGAGAACACTATTTTTGGGGATTTCAAAGGCCCGATGGTCCCTTCCATTATAGAACAGGTTGCCAAATTCCCTGAAGATGTTATGCCATGATTGCTAATGCTCAGAAGGGGATTCGAGTGGACAGAGACTGGGAGCCAGAGAGCCCGAGAAGGGGAAATGAACAAACAATGCTAATTGGCTTTAAAGCCACATACTGAGAGAGACAAAGGGGAGGCAGTACTGAGATAGAGAGAAAACATAGATAGAGAGTGAAAGAAAGAGTCTGGGTACTCAGAGGGGCTTGAGGGATTCAAGCAAACTCCTGCTATTTTGTATCTGTGTGTTGAGACAATTTGAGCTCACACTTTTGTAAAAACTCTGCTCTTGAAGACATAATAGAGAGGTCATCACTGAAGGTTGGACCAGGAGACGTAGACCAAGATTTTTGGGTGAACTCCATATTAAACTTGTTGTGTTATGTGTGTTGTTTATTATGTTTCTCTAACTACTCAATTGTCTATATTATTCACAATCTTATTGATCTGTTGCACTAAGTAATATAGGAAAATCCATGCACATGAGTCTGTAATACCTTAAAAGTAATCTAAGATCTTCATTTTTAGACCAAGAGGTATCAAAGCTTTAGGTTTGCTAACGTTAGACAAGCTTATGCTAGATTGTTGAATGCTAACTACATCAAAGCTTAAACTATGAGAAGGAGAGCTTGTTGAGACTAATCCAGAGATTGGAAGAGTCTACGCTCAGAGGAGAATGGTTGGAGAAGTCCCATTGGAATCAGAATCTTAGTTCATGGACAGTTTCATGACCATGAGAGCCATGGTGGAAGAAATGTATCGGTAATTTAAGAAGGATTGAGGTGAAAGCACCTCAACACCCGAACAAGGCAAAGGAGTAGAGGAACCTCTTCTAGTTGCCCATTCAGAAGGTAAAGGGAAAGGGGAAGATCCTCCTCCATCAACTCCTCCTTCTAGCCCTGAAAAGAAAAAGAAGAAAACATCTTTGATTAAATTAGATGTAAAATTTGATTTGCCAATCTATGATGGAGAATTAAATGCAGAAAAGCTAGATAACTGGATTAGATAGGTTGATGTGTATTGCAAGGTGCAAAACATTGATTAGTAAAGGTATAAAATTCAGTTGGCTAACCTTTTCCTTTCGAGCAACTGCCTAGTGTGGTGGGAAGGCAGGACACAAGCTGATTTGAGAAGCATGGTAAAATTCTTTCTACCTAGAATGAATTTGTTTCTGCCATTAAAAAATATTTCTATCCTCTAGCTTATATTCAACAAGCGATGATGAGTTGGCAAACTCTTCGCCAATTAAAGGGTCAAAGTGTACAAAGCTATAACTAGGAATTTAGAAAAAGAGCTTTAATTCTAGGCATTTCTCTAGACTCACCTGAAACTTTGTTGAAGTATATAGGTGGTCTTCATAGCTATTTGAGGCACATCGTTCTCATGTTTAACCCCACTAGCATAGATGAGGTATCCATTCAGGCTACACATTTGGAGGCTAGAGGCAAGAATGTGAACCCAAAGGTTGGGGATCATCGAAACCCACTGCAAGGAAAAATAAGGAAAAGAAGAAGCTAAGATGGAAAGAGAGGAAGGAAAACGCTGTACAGAAAGACAAACCTTCATGCACTCACAACAAGAAGGATGGACATGATGATGCACATTGTTGGTCTTTGCATCCAGAGCTGAAACCCAAGAAGTTAGATGGCAAGAAGAAGAAGGTTGTTGTTGCTATTTAGAAATATTTGGGGTCAGACTCAGCTGATGAAACAACAGTCATAGCTACAACTATAAAAGGTAAAAATTCTGAAGCATCTACTAGTAATTCTGCACAATCTATTGATAATGAAGAAAATGAAAGGAAAAAACATGAGCTTTTTCATATTAGAGTTATTTCCAAGCATCAAAAGATTGATACTTTATTTGATAGTGGATCACAAGTAAACTTGATTTCTGAAGCAATGTAAAGAAGTTGGGATTACTAACCACACCTCACAAGAAACCATATCCATTAGGTTGAGTATGGGATAAAGCAAAGCTACAAGTGACTAGACATTGTAAACTTAGGTTTGCTATTGGGTCAACATTGGTAGATGAGGTTGAGTTAAATATAATTCCCTTGGATATATGTGGTATTGTTTTAGGAATCCTTTACTTGTACGATAGAAAAGCCATTTTATATAGAGCTGAAAATAAGTATCAACTCACCAAAGATGGAATAGAATATATTGCAAGAGCTCATAACTCAAAAATAATTACACTCTCATAAACTCAGGGCAGATGAAAAAAATTGTAAATTCATGCAAGAATTTTTTTCTAATGGTTGTAAAGGAAAGGAACATTGATAGAACCAATGCATTTGAAGGTTGTGATGCTAAACAGAAAGCTGATTTAGAAAAAGTTGTTTCAAAATATGATATCCTATTTCAAGAACCTAAAGTTTTGCCACCCAAAAGGGAAATAGTAAATGATATTCATTTGCAACAAGATGCTCCATTGCCTAACATCGGAATGTACAGATTATCTGCTTTAGAGAATGCAAAGATCAAAAAGCAGGTACAAGAGCTGCTCGACAAAGGGTTCATAAGACCAAGCACATCCCCATGTGGATCTCCAATCGTGTTGGTGAGAAGGAAATATGGTTCATGGAGGATGTGCATTGATTATAGAGCACTGAATAAAATAATGATCAAGAATCGTTATCCCCTTCCTTGCATTGATGATCTATTAGATCAGCTGAAAGAGGAATTGTACTTTTCCAATTTGGACTTGCGTAGTGGCTATCATCAGGTCAGAGTAGCAGAATAAGATGCATGGAAGACTGCTTTCAAAACAAAGCAAGGGATGTATGAATGGCTGGTTATGCCTTTTGGCTTAACTAATGCTCCTGCCACTTTCATGAGAGTTATTAATGATGTACTCCGACCTTTTATTGATGATTTTGTAATTGTACATTTAGATGACATTCTTGATTTTAGTAAAACATGGGAAGAACATTTGAAGCATGTAAAGCAAACTTTAGATGTTTTGAAAAGAAAAAATCTCTATGTGAAATTGTCAAAATGTGAATTTGGCAAAACATCTTTAAATTATTTGGCTCATATTGTAGGGGGTGGTGAATTGAAGATAGATCCCTCTAAGGTTGAATTCATTGTGAACTGGCCTACCCAAATCTACTACAGAAGTTAGGAGCTTCCTAGGAGTAGCACAATATTGGAGAAAGTTTATTGCTAACTTTTCCTTGATTGCAAATCCCTTACATGCTTTAACAAGATTGAATAAGGTGTTTTAGTGGGGAGGAAAGCAGTAGAAAGCCTTCGACACCATAAAAGAAAAAAATAGTACAGCACCAGTACTAGCACTGCCAGATCTTCAACGACCATTTGAGATTGAAACAAATGCCAGTGACTATGCCATGGGAGCAGCGTTGATGCAACATGGTAAACCCATATGATATCATTCTGAGACATTTGATTCTCCAGTAGTTAATTATCCCACATATGATAAAGAATTGTATGCAATAGTACAAAGTGTGAAAAAGTGGAAACATTACTTAATGGGAAAAGAAACAATCATCCATATAGACCATCAACCACTTCAATATTTGCACTCACAAACTAAATTGCAGAAATCAAGACACTATAGGTGGATGGGTTTTCTATAGCAATTTCATCTAGTCATCAGATATAAGAAGGGCATACACAATAAAGTTGTAGATATGTTATCCAGACCAATCATAAATGCATATACTATACTTAAGCATAACACAGTAATGCGTGAAAGCTACATTGAACAATATGCTCAAGATGTAGATTTTAAAGATGTATATGCAACTTTAAGTCATGGCAAACAAGTAGAAGAATTGGATTATTATGTTAAGGACAAACTCTTGTATCATTTGGGAAAGTTATGCATTCCACAAACTGAAAGAGTTAACATAATCCGAGAAGCACATACTTCTCTTATATCAGGGCATTTTGGTGTAAGTAAAACAGTTGCACAGCTACAAAGGTTCTGTTATTGGCCAAGAATGCATGAAACAGTTTCTAGATATATTAAAGGGTGTACCATGTGTGCTAAAGGAAAGCCCAACAATAGAAAATTAGGCTTGTACACTTCACTTCCAGTTCCTTCTCGTCCTTGGGAAAGTGTTTCCATGGACTTTGTTGGGCGATTGCCAAAATCTAGAAAAGGTCATGACTATTTATATGTTATTGTGGACAGGTTCAGCAAAATGTGTATTTTAATACCTTGTAATAAGCAGATTACAGCTGAACAAACAACGAAGTTGTTCTTTCAGCATGTATGGGTTCATTTTGGGTTACCCACTTCCATTGTATCTAATCGAGATTCCCGATTTGTTGGGAAGTTTTGGTCAAGTCTGTGGGAATTGATGGATACCAGATTGAAGAAGAGCACAACCTTTCATCCACAAACAGATGGCCAAACAGAGGTGGTCAACAAGACAGTGATCCAGTTGCTTAGGGGATATTGCAGCAAGCATCCCAAACTTTGGGATGAACATTTGTGTTATGTGTAACATGCTTACAACTGTGCTAAGAACTCTTCTACATAGAGATCTCCTTTTGAGACTTGTTTTGGCTTTACACCAAAGTATTCCTTGGACTTTGTCTTTCGAAAAGACATAGCAGTTGATGGACATAGTGATGTGGACAAAGCAACCAAGTTCATTGAACAGATCCAGGAAATTCACTAGGGAGTGCAGGAACAGCTGGAAAAGAGCCAGGCCATGTACAAGGCAAGGCATGATAAGCATTGAATTGAACATAGCTTCCAAGTTGGTGATCAAGTCTGGTTGTACCTAAGCAAAGACAGAACGCAAGGTGAAGGAAAGAAGCTAAAGCCAATAAGGTATGGGCCTTTCAAGATACTTGAGAAAATTGGTGAGAATGCTTTTTTCCTTGATTTTCCAGCTTACATGCACATCTATTCAGTGGTTAATGTATAAAATTTGAGACTGTTTGAACCTTCATTAATTGAAGATCCTGAAGAGCAAAGTTAGTTGCCTTCTATTAATGATATGTTGCCTGAATATCTCAATGAGTTGCAGGAAGATATAGTTCTAGACATGAAGGTGAGAACTATGTGCAAAAGGGATATTGAGTACCTTAGAATTGGGCTCAAATGTTCAAAACCAAGCAGTGCACGATGGATGGAAATTGGACAAGTGCGGAAGCTGTGTCCTCACTTGATCAATTCTTGAAAACCAACTTTTTGTGGTCCAAAAGTTTTTTCAGTGGGAAGGCATGATCCAAAATGGATCCAAAACACCCTCTAAGTCTTCAAAATAAAAAACTATCGCATAGAGAAGAACCCTTAAATTTGGTGGATTACACTGTTGGGAGTGAAAAACACATGGAAACAACGGAAATAGAGCCTATCGGAGGTCAAAACAACTTTGCACAGGAGCCGTCGGATCTGGCCGATCAACAGTCTAGATCTGATCGGCATATTGAAATCGGTAGTGACAAGTGGAGGTTATTAGAGGCGGCCATATGACAGTTGTGATAGCGATCAGCACAAGTCAACGAGGACCGTCGATGAAGTGTGTAGATCAATGGCCTAGGTTAACTCGCAATATCACATCAGCAGAATACAAAGGAGTGGGGCCGATATGCTTGCGACTGCGATAGCCAGACCTGATAAGGTTATGGATGAAAGTTGATAATATTTCAAATCCAGTAAAATGGTTTTTCAATGTATTTTGTATTTTCATAAATAAACGAAAAACAAAGGAAATGCAAATAAAGCGATGAATCTAGACCCAAAAAGGATATACATGCAGATATATATGTTTTGAGTTCCGTAATGGGTATGATTTTGGGCGAGCCTTAGGTGGTAAGTGGTATTGGATGGGCTCCGCCCGATCCCATCCACTGGCTGACACGTGGCGTGAGAAAACCGCCTTTTCGGGCGGGTAATCTCTGTACGCCTTCGCCGCTCGAAATGAATCTCAACTGTTGGATCAAGATCACTCAGATCAATAGTGGATATGCAATAGCGATATAAAACTAGACCTTATGGAACTTATAAATGAAAATATATAGCATTTCAAGTCCGCCATAAAGCCATTTTGCGATATTTTCAGTGTTTTAATGTATTTTTCAAATACAAAGGGAAACCACGGAATGGGCATTTGCGACATGTGATAGCGATTTAAAGGCAGACCCGATGGAATATAGGGCATAATTCATAATATTTGAAGTCTGATAAACAATGATTTGGTGGATTTTTCCCGTGTTTTACAGTGTTTCTCTGTGTAAACAGAGAACACTATTTTTAGGGATTTCAAAGGCCTGATGGTCCCTTCTGTTGCAGAACAGGTGGCCACCTTCCTTGAAGACATTATGCCATGATTGCTAACACTCAAAAGGGGATTCGAGTGGACAGAGGCCAGGAGCTAGAGAGCCCGAGAAGGGGAAACGAACAGATAGTGCCGATTGGCTTTAAAGCCACAAACTGATAGAGACAGAGGGGAGGCAGTATTGAGATAGAGAGAAAACAGAGACAGAGAGTGAAAGAAAGAGTCTATGTACTCAGAGAGGCTTGAGGGATTCAAGCAAACTCCTGTTGTTTTGTATCTGTGTGTTGAGACTCAATTTGAGCTCACACTTTTGTAAAAACTCTGCTCTTGAAGACATAATAGAGAGGTCACCACTAAAGGCTGGACCAGGAGACATAGCCTAGGAGTTTTGGGTGAACTCCATATTAAACTTGTTGTGTTATGTGTGTTGTCTATTATGTTTCTCTAACTACTCAATTATCTATATTATTCACAATCTTATCGATCTGTTGCACTAAGTAATATAGGAAACTCCATGCACATGAGTCTGTAATACCTTAAAAGTAATCTAAGATCTTCATTTTCAGATCAAGTCGCGAAAGATAGTCATGAACATTCATGGAGGTATCAGATTTGATTAAGGGTATTTATATCGATAATCCCTAAGGTCTTATCAATCTGTGCGAAGGTAAGTTTAAGGCATAAAATGACATTACACTAATCTCTAGGTGTGGAAACTTGGTTCCAACATCCCCCCATACTGCTTTGGGTGGGACTTCAGTCTGCGCTTCACGGATTGATGCTGAAAGGGCCAGTAGTGTAAGGATTTGTTTGGCAAAACTAACTCTAAACCTAGGTGAGGACCCACTAAGCCAACAAATGGTTCCGTTGTCGAGACTGCGATCTGCATAAGGAGATGTGTGATGTCACATCATTGGAATCCAACTAAGAAAGAAATTGAGTAGTAGGTGGATAGAAATATCCATGAATTCACGATGCAAGAAAATAGAAATTCGTGCCTAACAAAAGAATAGTGGTTGGATAGATATTTGTACACAGAGATATACAAAATTTTATTTTGTTCCTTCCCCATTGAGCTATACGAGTGGATCGCTAAATTGGCAGATGACCAAGGATGGTGGAGGCTTAATGGTCCAATAGTGTGGACCCTAGAGCTAGTGCGGAGATTGGAAGCCTTTGAAGATAATATCACATGCATTTTCTATCACTGGCTTGATCATGTCATAGGAGGATTTGTGACAGAATTTGTGGTCGATACCTTGGTCAGCTACAACGAGGCAGAGCGACGCTTCTTCAAGGGAGCATGAGGTAAGTATTTAAGATCTTTGAATACTTGGATTAAGACTCTCTTGTGTGAAAATAACGTTATGCCATTACCTTGATGTTTTGAGCTACGTGAAGTTGAAAGTTCTTCAGAGATAGAGGGAGAACAGGTCTTGAATATAGCCCGTTGATTGAGCCTCCTCTGCGTGACGACAAAGGAGTATCACAGGCTTCACCTCAGAGTGATGTCCAGCTAATAAGGCAAGGGTTTCTGTGAATACCCCATCCATCCACACCACCTCCACCTTCACCTCCATAGCATACACCTTTGCCACCATCTCTGCCACCGTTCAATATGTCGAATACGACGAAGTTGCCCATTTTCAAGGGATTTCGAAATGAGGACCCAGACCAGTTTTGGTTTGTCACGAAGGCTGTGTGGACAACCTAGAATATTACAAATGATCATATGAAGAAAGCGCAATTAGTTACTTCTCTACAAGATCATGCGTTGACATGGTACATTAAGTACTTCACTGATAACCCAATGGCATCATTGGCAGACACTTAGACCACGTTGAATAAGGAATTCCGTAGGCCCAAGTTTGGATTGCAACCAATCATTGGATTCAAGGAAATCATGTTGAGGCCTTGCAAACACCCTAAGAGCCAGATTAGAGATTGAAATGCCAGATCTGCGAAGCTAACTTGAATCTTATGGATGGGAAACACCGCGAGTGGTTTGTAGCTTCTCTCTTACCCCATCTACGGGTTGCTTTATCGCAGCAAAAAATTGGGACCCAAGCGGAAGCTATGGAAATTGCAATGAGGTTGCATGAGACACTGATTAAAGATGTTGCTTTGGGAGTTTAGAAGATTCATGTGGAGTTGCAAAATATTTGCCTAGAGTTTTAAAGCTTGAAGAAGGATAGAGTGGCTCGGCCAGAGGTGCGCGAAGAAGTTTGGTGTCTAAAATGTAAGAGTCAGAGGCATGATAAAGATCACTGCCTTGTCTTCGCGAATTATATTGCAGGAGGAGGGCCAATTCCTTTGAGGCCAGAAGCTCAAGTAAGGCCAGGAAAAGGGCCCGTGCTGTAGTGTTCTATCTGTTAGGTAACTGGAAAACATGTAATAGATAATTTTCACTTGCTACAGAAATTTGTGCAGACACCGCAACAACTCTTCTACAACTTCTGCAAATCAGTGGTCCATGATGAGCATAATTGTTGTAGCTATGAGTTGATTATGGAAAGAACACCTGCATATCGAATGCAAACAGAAACTCAGCCTCTGGATCAAGGTGTTGGGGGAGCGCATGGAGGATATCAGGGGTGTGAACAAGGCTAAGAAGGAGGAGGACCTGTGAGAGGGCGGGGACAAGTTATTTTCTACAATTATGAAGTGCCTAGACAGTACGCACAGGAGTGTACAAGCCTAGAATGCCTGTCGTGCCGATAATGTACTCAGTTTGATCACACGATAGAACATTGCCCTGTATTGATAACTAAGATGCAGGAGAAGAGGGTGCATCCTCAGCAACCTACCCAAAATCTACAGATGACGATGGCCAAACCCCACAAAGAGGATCCCAATGTGAATATCGTGCTACGAAGTGGAATGACGATTGGCGAAGATAAAGGAAGGAAACCTGAAGAAGTTGAGTGGGTCTGTAAGGCTCCAAAAAAAGAGGTTGGGTTTGATTTGCAGCACGTGAAAGAAACATCCATGGATGTGAAGAAAAGCTTAATTGAGGCCCCTACCTTAGGATGTTAGGATAAGCTGTATGAATAAATGGACCCCTCCATGCTTACCATGTTCTTGGAGACCTATATGAAGCTGCTACACGATAGCAAGGCTGTGAAAGGATTACAAGAGTTGATAAATAAATGTGCCGGTAAAGAAACTGCTCCTGAAGGACCTCGTGTAGTCAGAAAAATTGGTAAGAATAAGGAAAGAAAAGGGTGTGAGATGAGGCCCACTGTGCAAATAGGAGAATATGAAATGGACCAAGTTATTTTGGATCTTGGGTTGGATGCGAATGTTTTTCCAAAACAAACATGGGAGAGAATGGGGAGACTTGTGCTGCAATGGTCTCCGATTCAATTGAGGATGGAAAATCAACAGAATATTATCCCCATGGGAAGATTGTAGTGAGTGACAATAGAAATCGAAGGTGTGAGTGTGTTGGCCAATGTTGAAGTGATAGAGATCATGGATGACAACAATACATACCCCGCACTCCTTCGGGTTGATTGGGCTATTGACATGAATGGGGTAATCAATATGAAGAAACAAACGATGTCATTTGAAAGAAAATAGCTCCGCGTGGTAGTACCTTTGGAACCTGCAGAAAGACCGTGCTATACTGAACCAATTCACAATTATGAGGAAAGAGATGATGATCTAGACCAGATCTATAAAATAAAAGTGCGAGATCAAGATTGGGTTAATCCGACAGCTAATGGGCGCATTGCATGGGACCGTGAAAGTTCATGTATATCATATTCAGTTGGAGAGTTGGAGCACTAGTAGAATAGGTTGCATGAAGTATCTACGCTGCACTGTAACATGATGACGAAATCGTTGCGTTGTGTATTGTCGGAGGTAAGGATTTTACCTTATTATGATGGTCTAACTAAGGTAGATAAATTTTTGGATGCATTTGAAAGGGAAGTACCAGAGAAGCATCGCTTCCAAGCCTTGGATTTGGTGCCGTGCACTACACCTGCAAGATGGTAGGGTACGCATAAAGACAATTTTGATGGATTGCGTGAATACAAAAGAATGATGAGGTTGTGGTTTAGTCACCCAAAAGTTTAGCTAACAGAGAAATATGATGGAAGGAATGTTTCACATGATCAATTAGCAAAATGGACTGATGTTTATGGGACAGAGTCGTAACCTCAGTGGGTACATTTATTTTGTCACACTTTGGATGTAATACCAATGAATTGGTACCTGAAACAGAGCTCTGCCATGGCACTAAATAATGGGAGATTTTGATATAGGGATTATTGATGACATTTAGCTTTGAAGATGGGTTCAAATGTATAGACGAGGTGTTGCAGGAGGTTAAGGCAGCAATCTTCATAATACTGCAGGATCCTTTGGACTTGATTCAACCAGATTCGAGCACCCAATTGTACCATGCACTAGAGTGCTATAATGTGATTGTTGAAGAAGAAGAGGAGGATCCAAGGAACATTAGCATACCAGATGTAGAAGGCCACCGCGAAGTTGAGGGGTTGTAGATAGAGAATCCAGATATCACCGCACCACTGAAAACTCAATAGGTAAACATTGGCATAGAGGCGAAACCAAAGTTTGCGAAGATAAGGGACTACTGGGATGATGCTACGGTGGACAAGGTCACTGAGTTGCTCTGCGAATATTAGGATTTGTTTCCCATGAAATTTTCGGACTTGAAAGGCATCATCGATGATTTGGGAGTGATGAAAATAAATTTAAAACTGGATGCAGAGCTTGTTACGTAGAGGCCATTTCGCCTTAATCCCAAATATAAGGAAAAGGTCTATATGGAGTTGGACAAGATGCTTGCAGCAGGTATTATTGAACCAGTGGAGGAATCTGATTGGGTGAGTCCAATGGTAGTTCAGGAAAAGAAGCAAAAGGATGAAATCAAGATTTGCGTAGATCTCAGGAAGCTCAATGATGCCTACATTCATGATCCTTTTCCAACTCTGTTCACAGATGAAGTATTGGATAATGTTGGCGGGTAGGAAGCATATTCCTTCACTGATGGGTTCTCTAAATACCATTAGATAATGATCACACCAGAAGATAGGAGTAATATGAACTTCACAACCGAGTGGGGATGCTTTTGGTATATGATAATGCATTTTGGGCTTAAAAATGTGTTGGCGATCTTCTTGCGTGTAGTCATCGCGACGTTTAAAGAGTTCATTCAAAAAAAATTGGAGGTATATTTTGATGATTGGACAATATTTGGACTGGTAAAGCGCCATGTAGCTAGTTTTCACTTTATGTTGGATACATGCTGAAGGTATCAGATTGCTCTAAACTTGAAGAAATGCTTATTTTGTGTCCCTTTCCAAAATCTTGCTGGGTCATGTGGTATGCAAACAAGGATTAATGGTAGACCCTGCTAAGATCATGGTTATAATTAATTTGGAGACGCCAAGAAGTGTTAAACAGTTGCACACAACACTAGGTTATACTGGATACTATTGGAAGTTCATCAAGGGTTATGCCTAGATTGCCGCACTGATGGAAAAACTATTAGAGAAGGAAGCTACATTTTGTTGGGATGAAGAATGTTAGCAGAGTCTAGATCTATTGAATGATAAAATGGTCACCGTGCCGATCCTAGTCTTCCCAGTTTGGAAGAAGGAATTTTATGTGCATGTGGATGCGTCATGTATTGCGTTGGGAGCAGTGCTGACGCAAGTTGATGAAGGAGAATTGGATCACCCTATAGTGTTTGCAAGCAGGAAGTTGTTTAAAGCTGAAAATAATTATTCGACGAAAGAGTGCGAAGGATTAGCTATGGTGTACACACTCTAGAAGTTCAGACATTACTAGACACTATAAGATGTACACAAACAATTTTGCGTTAGAATACCTAGCCAACAAGCTTGTGTTGGGGGGGGGATATGCAGATGGTTATTGTTGTTTCAGGAGTATGATTTTGAGGTAATTGTGAAGCAAGTACGATTGAATGCAGGGCCAGACCATCTGTCGCGCATTGAAATGGGAGAGGATCCCACCAGTTTGGAGGAGGGGATGCCTGACAGGGACCTCTTTGCAGTGTGCATAGCAGATAATCACTTTGCAGACATTATCCACTTCTTGAATACGAGAATAGCTCCAGAAGGATACACGAGTCAACAGAAGAATTAATTGGTGGTGTGCACAATAAACTTTTCTGTTATTCAGGCCACATGTATAAGATGGGATCAGACGAGATACTATGATGCTATGTGCCTAATTTTGAAGGAAATAGTATCCTAGATGAAGCTCATGGAGGGGTTGCAGGAGGTCATTATGCAGGAAAAGAAACAACGAAAAATATTTTACGCACTAGGTTGTGGTGGTCGATGCTGCATAAGGATTCCAAAGCATATTTTAGGGTGTGCAATGCTTTTCAAAGAACCGATAGGCCATCGTGGAGGGATAAGATGCCTTTGAATCTACAGGTATCATTGTAGCCATTTTAGAAATGGGCAATTGATTTTGTAGGGCCGATTCAGCCTCTGGGAAATAAGACGGGTGCATGGTATATCATCATCGTGACTGAGTATTTGTCCAGATGGGTGGAGGCATAGCCCGTGAAGGATTGTATAGGGGAAATAGTAGCAAATTTCTTATTTGAATATGTGTTGACCAAGTTCAGTTGTCCAAATATTTTGCTGAGTGATCGCAGTACGCATTTCCTCAATGAAACGATTAGTGTGCTAACAGAAGAATTCCAAGTTTATCATCAAAAGAGTACGCCATATCATCCTCAGGCCAATGGGACAGTTGAGGAATTTAATAAAATATTGGAGGGTGCACTAACAAAGGTTTGCAATGCATAGAGGAATGATTGGGATGTGTGCATACCAGCAGTATTATGGGCTTATAGAACTACTTGTAAGAAGCTTACTAGTCAGACACCTTTTAGGCTAGTCTATGGCGTAGAGGTGGTGATGCCTATGGAGTACATTATACTTGGTCCATGCATAGCAGCTTTTATAGGAATGGTGGAATGTGGAGCCTCAAAAGAAAGGCTCATGCAGTTAGAAGAGCTCGAGGAAGATAGAATTTTGGTTGGATTCCATCAGTAGGTTTAGAAGGAATGCAAAAAGGCATGGCACGATCGGCACATCAAACTGCGCACCTTCAAGGTAAATGATTTAGTTTTATTATATGATAGTAAGTTTGAAACGTTTCCAGGAAAATTTCAAATGCATTGGCTGGGGCCCTATGTTATCAAAGAGATTACCGATGGTGGAGCAATTCAACTCATAAAATTGATTGGAGATCCATTTCCGGGGAAGGTAAATGGAAGTCAATTGAAACCATACAGCAGGGATTCGACCCAATGACTACATGACGGTAGCACAATCTTAGCACTCTAGGCAGCTGCAAGGAGGCGTGGGACTATAAACTACACTACCTGGTTTGTAGATTTGCGCAACAAGGGGTTTGATTGAAACATGAGGGTGTCAGAGTACTACAAGAAGCGGGAAGGGAGCTACGCTATGGGGAGGAGATCACGCGGCGCAGCTAGAAAGTGACCGTTACCATCATTGTTCATGATTTGACTACCAGGAGATGGTTAAGAGTAGTGGGGGGTGACATTAAAGGCATTTAAGGATGAATTTAAGGGTGAAAGCTTTGAAAAACTTCTGCCACTGTAGCATTTATGGATGGATTTTGCGGGGAATGGTCGACTTGAATTCAAATTTGCCTATAAATTACATGTGGCCGCCTAATGAGAAACACTTTGCATTCTGAGAATTTATAAGTTGAGTTGTCGATTTCCTATGAATCTCACGTATTGGGAGGATTTAGTCATGAGCCCTGCATTTGCCAAGTTATCAGAGGTAAAACAGACATTCAACCTGGAAAAGATGCTACAACCAAGCCCTGTGAAAACCATGAGTATTGGTGGAGACGTCGCTTCTGAGGGAGCAGTTCTGAAAGTTGTGAGTGTAGAGGTTCCAGTAGCAATTCCTACGGTGCCAAGGTCACCTAGGCCGAAGCCTATGCTGGTGAGAGAGGTCCCTAGGCTGAAGAAAGATAAACAAAAGAAGTTGGTGTCATTGCGCTAGTCACTGAGGAAGCATGCCGCTACAGAGGCCCAGTGGAAATAAAAGTCAAGCGCAAAGGAGAAGGGGAAAGTGATGGACTTGGAGGTTGAGGAGGGCACAGAAGACATCGAAATTGAGGGGATGGACCTTATATCTAGGTTACTGGAGTATATCCCTTCATGTAAGGGAAAAGTGAAGGTCCCGAAGGACCCAGATGTAGGACAGTTCCCTCTCAACACACCCCTGTTACCAGAGAACATCACCTTTGAAGGTCCGGGCTTGGCACGGATCCCACACTTAAAGCTTGAAGGTTGGGATTTGGTAGACCATGATCGGTTCCCCACCTTTCTATCGACACCTTCATGCAGAGGGTATTCTACAAAGAATTGGGTGTCACGGCGTTGGAGCCTATGGAATGGATTCGCAGAGTAAACAAGTCAGGGTTGTTGAACCTGTTGTGGGTGCCCCACTATCATCGCTCAAATATAAACATGATCATCATTAAGTAGTTGCTATGCCTAGTGCATGACAAGTGCTTGTGATTAAACACATCGTTCACCATCACCAATATGTTGATCCATCAGGTCACGCTATTGCCACATTCAGGATTGAATTCAACCAAGGCATTTGGCGGAAAGACGAGCGAGTGCAACCTTGTTGAGAAGATGAAGGACAAGTTTAAATTTGTGAAGAAGCCCTGTGGGTACTAGATTACTTCAATTACTGACCCCACGGTCAAGGTTTCCACACAGATTATGACTAGCATGGTTATGAGGAAGTGTCGTGCGGATGAGGTGCCGACACCAGTGCTTTCGTTGGTAGCATAGTTCGAAGAGGGCGTACAGTTCAACTGGGTGTGCTACCTTTGTAGTGAGTTCCTTTTGAACTATAGAGAGGCATAGAATGACAGTAAGAAGTTCCACTATTCGTGGTTTTTACTCTCGATAGTGCTTGTCGCGTGGGATTTTCTGGAGGACAACTAGTTTCCTCTAGTGTAGAAATATTTACCGGAAGCCATGAAATTTGCATCTCTCTGGGCCACAAAAGATGTCTCAGGGTCACTGAGAGAAAAGTATTTTGGGTGATGATGGAGGTGAGTATTCACATGGCCATCAACTAGAAGCTGCAGTTGTCACCTACCATGTTTGAACAATTCTTCGGGTATGCGGAGTTCAAAGCAGACTTTCACCATGTATACATGCTAGCGTGGAAGGATCTGGAGCAAAAGTGGTTCGACCTACCCTACCTTGCTATTGGTGACGCTATTGAAGAAGTCATCAAGTGCTGGCCCAGAGAGTGGCATTCTCCTTCTAACCTAGCTGCAAGGACTAGCAAGTCTATGGAGAAGCAGAATAAGGACGCGACCAAATAGAAGGTTCAAAAGTTGGCTGAAAGGAAAAAGAAAGAGGTTTAGGAGAAGGCCCAGGTAGAGGTGGAGCGCACCACAAAGAAATAGGCAGAGCAGGAAAAGCACGGCTCCAAAAGAAGTCAGAAGACTCATTCGCCCCAAATGGAGGAGGAAGAGCGGTCATAGTAGGGTAGTGGTGAGTAGTAGGAGAGAACTCCCTTTCGAGTGAAGTGATACAGGGAGTAGGAAAAGGAAGTACGTGGAAGAAGATAAAATCCACCAAACTGTCAGTGGATTCGATTACTTTGACGGATGGCGACCTGGATGAAATTGGAAACAAGGTGCGGGATACTACCATAAAACTATTGGAGTAGTTTGAGCAGCAGAAAAATCAGGCACTAAGCATCATCCAGATGGGTTTGCATCAGCTGCAGATCCAGACGACTAGAATCCAAGCAGGTGCAGGACAGAGCAGTGCTGCATCCACACGTCTGACATTAGGAACCATGCAAGCTACGGAGATGGTTCGGTCATTGGACCTCCAAGCAGTGGCGTTACGTGATGTAGCTTTGAGCATAGAGGCGGCTGTTGACAAGGCTATTATCAGCTCTTTGAAGAATATTGGCCTTAACCTGGCCGCGCTCCCCAGCAAGTTTGTTCACACACTGTAGGCAAGTGCGATAGCAGAGGTTAAGGTCTGGGAGTAGTGCGTGCTGAGCTTGATCAGAAAGTACAAAGTCAACAACGAAGAAATGGTCATGGTGAAATCAACAGTGCTGGAGGAACAAAAGAAAGTTTAGGCACAACATGACCAGCTTGCAACCGTGGTGGATGAGGCATACATAATAGTCCCTGAAATGCATATCTCAGAGGAAGTGCCGTTGGAGGTGAAGATCAGGAAGTTGGTTGCAGGCATGCGCGATACTAAGACAGAAGTGGCCAAGGTTCAGTTTGAACTGAATCTTAAAATCATGGAGTTAGAGTTGAAGTCATAGCCTTCAACTCTTCTGGAGGTCAGAGAATAGCGTGAAGCCACTGTAAAGGGTGGAGTCGCAGAAGTGGATGTCGTGGTGGTGGATTGCACTACGCTCTTTGATAAATCCATGGAGGTAGTCATGGATTTGTAGGAAGATCCTAACCTAAAGAGGTTAAATACAAAAGACTGTTAATTGCAATAGCAGTATGATGAAGTGAAAGCGATGGTGCACATTGTCGCTATAGCACAATGATTGGCCAAGCTATAGGAGGCGAAAGAGTTGCAGCTTGAATAGGTGGAAGAGATGCAGAGGAAAGAGGCGGCCCTCAAGGCTAGATTGGGGCCTTGGTTAGATGAGGCCTACATCATCTCCACCAACATTCAGGAGAATTTGGCGAGCCTACAGAACATGTAGCAGAAAATCAAGGCAGACAGTGCGGGACTAGCATTAGAGTAGCTACTATAGCAAATCAAACAAGCAGCCACACAGAGCACCATTGAGGTAGCAATGGCACAAGTAGATCTAGGAGGTCTCCGCAGTAAGATCTTCACACCAGCATAGTGACTCGAGGGCGAGTCATGATCTTTATGTTGGGGGCCTGTTGGGAAAGGGTCCC
This sequence comes from Pinus tabuliformis, assembly GCA_031772625.1. Lineage (NCBI taxonomy): Eukaryota > Viridiplantae > Streptophyta > Pinopsida > Pinales > Pinaceae > Pinus > Pinus tabuliformis. Next base: position 554,244,205 of record CM062818.1, read on the forward strand.
CTAGGGTCAGTTTTGGGGCAAAAATTCCAAGTTTTTGGGCAAAAAGCCCAAGTTTTGTTGTATAGAATGTAAAGTATCTGTAAATTGTGGTCACAAAGCATGTATATAGTAAAGTGTAATAAAGGGTTTTACCCTTCTTTTATGTAAGTTATGTTGGATTTTGGAGATCCACCCATGGTTTGCGGACCATGGGATTGCATAAATAGGAGAATCTTAGAAAGTCTAAGAAGGGAGAATCGATGATGAAGATGAATGTATTGGGTCAGTAGAGAAAAGAGCGAAGAAGTCTTAGATTAAAAGAGAGGCTCCGCAGTTGTGTGCGCAGAGGCCTAGAATAGAGTCCATAGTTGAGTGCGCAGACCCTTGTAGCTGAGTGCACAGGGAAGTATTGAGTCTGCAAGCAGAACTGAAGTATTAGTAAAGAGATTGTTCCATAAATTATTGTGTTTTTTCCATTTACTTCTGTTATGAATGAATGAATTTTTATGTTGTAATGAATGATGGGTTATGAAGTAATATTGTATTGATGCACGACTTTACATAATTGATGTTGTTATATGAACACACTTAATATTAACTATTTACGTGAAGCATATCTTATTGCATGTTAAAGTTCTCAATGCTTAGGCTAATCTGGGTAAAACACAGGATTAGGAGTAATCATAGAGGCACAGAAGTGGTTGATTCACCTATTTAGGGTCTGCAAAAGATAATCATGAACATTCACAAAGGTATTGGCGTTGATTAAGGGTAGTTATATCGATAAGCCCTAAGGTCTTATCGATGTACACGAAGGAAATTTTAGGGCATAAAACGACATTACACTAATATCTGGGTGTGGAAACTTGGTTCCAACATCTCCCCATACTGCTTCGGGTGATACTTCAATTCACACTCCATGGATTGATGCCGAAAGGGCCACTAGTGTAGGTATTTGTTTGGAAAAACTAACTCTAAACCTGGGTCAGAATCCACTAAGCTAACAAAGTTGCCACCAAGCATCCTTTGAAGTATCTGCATGAGGTGTTCTATTTTTGAGATTGAGATAGTTCTCCTATGATATGTAAATGCATAGATGTACTGTTTTTAATAGATATTATTTTTAAGCACATTTGGATGTTGCTTTATTATGAAATCTTCCATGATATCTTGGACGAGAGGTCCATAGTACATTGTTGCTAACCTAGCTAGCTGTGAGGAAGGATGAAGAAGCTCCTTAGAGAGATGTCTGAGCATGATATGGACATGACATAAATACATTATGATGACAAAGAATCCTCTATATATATATATATATATATATATATATATATATATATATATATATATATATATATATATATATATATATATATATATATATATATATATATATATATATATATATATTTGGGACCGAGATACTCTCATATATTGAGCCAGTGTAGTTGTTCGAAACATGATCAGGCTTGTGGCTGGCACCTCCTTGAGAGGGAGGATGATTATGGTACCCTTTTGTGATTTTGTTAAGTTATGGTATGTTCTATGCCTATAACAGTTTACTTCTTTTTCTTATTATATTCCACCGATTAGCAGTCACATGTACATAAAGTAAAGTGCAGATAGAACATTAAACGATCGACAGAAAACAAGCCAAGACAAGAGACACAAGATGTGGCGGCTAGCCAGGGAAAAACCCCACAATGTTTGGGGAAACCCTTTGATAAAATATTCGTTTATCTTCAATAATTCAGCAGAGAGAAATAGTACAATAAATATGATTCATATCAGCAGCAACAAACCCTAGATCAGTAGCATCAGCATATCAAACTAGGGCAGACCATATCTCACAAACCGACAGTCGGATTGACTTCATTCCACCGCCAAAAGTTTCGGCTTCCAGAGGAGGTTCAGATGAACCTATAGCGCAGTTCAGATGAGGAGATCTTCTAGGCCACGCAAGTCAATCTTTACTTCTGCAGTTGCAGCTTCAGTTTCAGTGGTTTCCGGCTTCAAACTAGGGCAGTCGATATCTTGCAAACCGTTCATCGGATTGACTTCATTCCACCACCAAAAGTTGCGGCTTTAAGAGGAGGTTCATATGAACCTACAAAAAAGTTCCAAAGAGGAGATATTTTAGGCCACGCAAGTCAATATTTGCTTCTGCAGTTGTAGCTTCAGTTTCAGCAGTTTCCGGCTTCAAACTAGGGCGGTCGATATCTTGCAAACCGTTCATCGGATTGACTTCATTCCACCACCAAAATTTTCGGATTTCAGAGGAGGTTCAGATGAACCTACAGTGCAGTTCCAAAGAGGAGATATTCTAGGCCATACAAGTCCATATTTGCTTCTGCATTTGTAGCTTCAAATTCAACAGCTTCCGGCTTCACATGTGTGAGAGAGAGAGACCCATTTCAGCGGAGTAGAGAAGAGACTCATATCTGCACAGTAGGGAGAGAGAGAGATGTGATGATATGAGTGAGTTCAAATGAGGAAAATTCCTCTTATATTTATACACAACGTTGGTGGGTGAATAGATGCGACTGTTGGGCTTTTGAGCCTACATGAGTTGTAGGTCGGCTTGATAATAATTCCATAATCAAAATAAATTCATATCTCCATGAATACTTATCCGAATTGGATGATATTTATATCAATACTACACCTCTTGATGAGAGGAATCTAATAAACATATTATTACCCATGAATAAGATGACCCACATGAAGTTTTGCCCTGGTTGCCAATTTTAACACTCCCTCTCAACCATGGAGAACTTCATCTGCAATTTGTCTATCAGTCGTTACTATTCATCCATCAAATGCACTGCCTTGTACAGCCTGACCCTTGCCCTACTCTGCACTATTTTTCTTGTTTTGCTTTGTCTTGTTCTGCCCTGCACTGATCTGTACTATTTTGTTTTGTTCTGCTATGCTCTTGCATTGTTCTATTCTACTCTGCTTTTGTTCGAATTATGAAGAAGAAGAAATGATCGAGGATGTATCACACTGACTCAAAGTCAGTCTCAGAGTATGTATCACTGGTCCCAGACTAGTCTCAACCAACCCAAAGTCAGCGTCATAGTGAGTACAACTCCAATGGTCCCAGACCAATATCATCCTCCACTGACTCAAAGTCAGTCTCAGAGTATGTACCACTGATCCCAGACTAGTCTCAAACGACCCGAAGTCAGCGTCATAGTATGGTACAACTCCTACCACTGGTCCCAGACCAGTATCATTGATCCCAGATCAATGGAGGTCATCCTAGCATAGGGAGTACGATAGTTACGATGATGCGTCCATCGGTACTACTATGGTCCCTAACTTCATTTCCCTGCTCATTGATCAAATGAGAGGTACTTCCCATGAGTCGCAGACTGCATGGGTAGGATGCCTCGACAGGAGAACTAATCAATCATGTCCTCACAGGAGAACACATCAATCCTGCTACAATTGCCATGGAGAACACATCAATCCAGGCCTCACAGGAGAACACATCAATCCTGCTACAATTTCCATGGAGAAGACATCAATCCAGGCTGCCATGGAGAACACATCAATCCAGGCCTCACAGGAGAACTAATCATCCTGCTACATAGGAGAGCGAATCATCCTGTTCCACAAGAGAGCGAATCATCTTGTCCCACAAGAGAGCAAATCATCTTGTTCCAGTGTGCACCACCAGGGGAGGGTGAGTCACCCTGTGGTCATATGTTTCTCCAGTAGGAACCGCAAGCCCTCAGAGCTCCCAGAGCTCAATGTATGCAACATGTAGGACCCTTGTACAAGGGTTTCTTGCCGACTCCAATTCGTTTGGGAAAATCACAGATTAGATCTTTCCTCGGGGCTTTGACAAGGTGTATCAACCTGTACATAATCTTAATGTGATGGAGCTTCCATGCTCATCGACTTACCATATCCCAGATGATGTCTATTTGCTGGAGCAATTGACGAATACGGGATTCCTCAATAATTGAGTCCCACCTCTGATTGTTACATAGAATCACAGTGGTATCTAATGTAAATCCAAACAGCTCACTGAAGAGCTTTCGCAACCAGACTGCCTCTCATGAGGTTATGCTAACAACAATATATCCTACTTCGGCGATGCTCAAAGCCACCGAATCCTACTTCCTGATCATCCAAGATATCGAAGCAGATCCCAAGGTGAAACAGTACTCGGAAGTGCTCTTACGGTCCACCACACTGCCTGCCCAATCAACATCAGTATATCCGAGTAGTCTCACATCTTCTGATCCAGGTGGATATTGGTGGCCACCTGCCAAGTCCACCTGGACCCCCACCATTGTCTTTCTTAGCATTTTCAGTTTCCTTAATTGTAGCACAACTTACTATTTTTAGCAGTTTTTCGGGTCCTGAACTTCTGGAGCCGTTTTGAGGCCCTAAACGACGTTTTTTGGGGAATCCGAGGGCAACACGAGTCCATGGAATGGACTGGTGTTGCCCGTTCCAACAATGATAGTTCTCGGATAGATCTTTCTAATGAGCTATTGTACACATCAAACGGAGATCATATGCCAAAGTTACGACCCCGGGAAGTTGATGTACCAACTTACCCCCAAACGGGGCCCACAGTTTGGCGTTTCATCTCCTAGGGTTAGGTTTTGGAATGTTAAGGGTTTTTCCATTGTTTCTCAACAATAAATAGGCCTTCGAGCCTCATTGTAACACAGTTCAGAGGCATGTAGCCATCACATCTCTTCTCAGAGATAAGCTACCATCGCCCTAGCTAGTTTATTGCCATTTCTGTTTGTAAGCATATTTCAGTATTTTCCATTAATAAAATGAAGTATTATTTCCGCTGCATCTTTGTGTATATGGTTATCTCTGTAATTTGTTGCGTTCCTGTTTAAATCCGGATCAGTGGTATCAGAGCGGTCTGCTTTTTCTCTGTTTTTCTTTGCATGTCCCCAACAAGGTCGAGATATAAGGAGTTAGGGCTTGAACTGGTTGAACCTTTGCAAGACCAGCCTCGCAAATCCCGACGGCCTCCCATGGCGGACGAGAAGAAAGACGAGGGGGCAGGAGATCCCATCAAAATCTTGCTCGAAGAAGCGCTCGAGCGACAACGGAATGCGATGATGGACAGCTTTGCGCAGATCCTTCAGTGACTACCCAGAAGCGGCGCATCGGCTTCCAGCAGCTCCTCTGGAAACGCCACACCCTTTAAGGTACAAGTTAATTTTGAAATCCCCATATTCGAGGGTCAGATAGACGCCGATGTCGTAGATAAATGGTTAAATCTGCTAGAGGGTTATTTTTCTGTTCATGAATTTTCGAGTCGGGAAAAGATTGTTTTTGGTCTTCTCAAAGCAGCCCCCCACGTCAAGGACTGGTGGGAAACCTACTGCGAGCAGAAGGATGAAAGTACTGGCTCACTATTTTTAGCCGCACCCACCTGGGATTCGTTCCGGGATGCCATCAAGGAGCAGTACTACCCTGTCGGAAGCTATGAGGATGAATACATAAAGTGGACCACGCTGCGGCAGGGAAGGGACCAAGACGTGCTGGAGTTCACCAATCTTTTCCATACCCTTCGCACAAAGTTGGGTATCAAGGATTCGGAGCAACATTTGATACTCAAATACCGTGGCTGCCTGCACAAGTACATCCAGGAAGAAATACAGTTCCTAAACATCCCCTCGCTCGGCGCAGCATACCGATATGCCGTCAAGGTCGAGCAGAAGTTTAAACAAAAGAAGCGAGACTTTGGATCTGCGAATCCAAAGCAGGGGAAAGGTGCCCCTAAACCACAGAACAAAGGACAAAGCCAAGGCGGGACAGCCAAAGACAACCAGCCGAAGCTGCAAGCAAAGAGAAACGCCGCGAAGCTGAGAAAGGACACTGGAAAATGGTGCGAGTTCCATAAGAGCTCCACTCACAACACAAGTGAGTGTCGGGCCAAGCAGTCACTGGTGGCTGAGCTAAAGGTTTCAGAATCAGATGCATGTTCCAACTTTGAGTCAGAACCTGATAAGGGGTATGAAAAAGGGAAGCAGATCATTGATGCGGATCCCAACGCCACTGTTGCTACTGCAAAGATCCATAAAAATGAACCCGAAGATCCAGAGGAGGAAGAGCGTCTCTTCCACTCCCAGATGTGGGTAAAGGGCTCCCCGATACAGTTCATTGTTGATAGTGGGAGTCAAAAGAACCTCATTTTGGCAGAGGTCGTGAAGCGGTTGGGCTTACCGACCACAGCACATCCACAACCATACACCATTGGGTGGCTTCACCAAGGGAGAGATCTTCGCGTGAGCCAGCAGTGTCGCCTTCCATACAACATCAAGCCCTTCACGGATGAGGTATAGTGTGACATTTCTCCCCTTGAAGTTTGTGATGTATTACTAGGACAACCATACTTGTGGAAGCGACATGCTGTGTATGAATCAAGGCCCCGTGCTGTTATTATTACATTGGGAAATAAGTTGTTCAGGATACTAGAGGTAGCACCACCTGCCGCCATCACTTTGATTACTGCAAAACAATGCAGTAAGATCATTTCAAAAACCAGGAAATTTGTTTTCCTGATGATACGCCCTCAAGGGAAGAAGAAGACAGTGGTCGCGGCCTCCAAACGGGGTCCCTCTGCACGGCAGCTACAGATGGACAAGATTGTGGAGGAGTACGAAGACATCTTCACCTCCCCGACAGGGGTTCCTCTGCACTGTCAAGTCAAGCACTCCATCGATCTGACCCCAGGTGCGCCGCTACCCAATGGACCAATTTATCGGCGCTCCATTCTGGAGAACAATGAAATCAAGAGGCAGATTCAGGAGCTCCTGCAGAAAGGTCACATCCGTCCGAGTTCTTCGCCCTGTGGGAGCCCGATAGTGTTGGTACAGAAGAAGGATGGGACGTGGAGACTCTGTATTGACTATCGGGCGCTGAACAAGATCACTGTCCGTAATAGGTACCCGATCCCGCGGATTGATGACCTCCTAGACCAACTAAAGGGGGAAAAATATTTCAGCAAGATCGATCTGAAGTCAGGATATCACCAGGTACCAATTGAACCCTCAGATGTGTGGAAGACTGCCTTCAAATCCAAGGAGGGCCTCTTCGAATGGTTGGTCATGCCTTTCGGATTGACGAATGCTCCTGCAACCTTTATGAGGCTAATGGATGACATCTTGCGGCCATTCACCAACTCCTTTGTAGTAGTATACTTGGATGACATTCTGATCTTCAGCCAGAGTTGGGAAGAGCACCTCCACCACATCCGACAGGTTCTCCAAACACTGCGGCAACACAAGCTATGTGCCAATTTGGAGAAATGCACTTTTGGCATGACCGAGGTTCAGTATCTGGGATACATCATTGATGAACAGGGGGTGCATGTCGATCCAGCCAAGGTCCAAGTCATTCGGGATTGGCCCTCTCCAACCACTCTAACAGAGCTCCGCAGCTTTCTAGGTCTCGCCAACTTCTACCGCAGGTTTGTGTTGGGATTTTCTCATATTTCTTGGCCCTTGAGTCAAGTCACCAAGGGCGGGGCGAAAGCAAAATTCTTTTGGTCTGAATCTCAACAGAAGGCATTCAGGGAGTTGAAGGATCGCCTCTGCACGACACCAGTGCTCGCGTTACCAGATTTACAACAACCATTTGAGGTCGAGACAGATGCCTCTGACTATGCTATTGGGGCAGTCCTTACTCAACATGGACATCCAGTGGCATATCACAGTGAAACACTTTCAGACACAGTCCGGAAGTACCCCACTTATGATAAAGAGATGTATTCCATTGTACAGGCCTGCCGAAAATGGAAGCATTACATTTTGGGGAAGGAAACGGTCATCCACACAGACCACCGACCTCTGCAATTCATACAGACCCAAGGGAAATTGCAGAATGATCGCCATCAGAAGTGGTCTACATACCTGCAACAGTTTCACTTGAATATCAAGTATAAAAAGGGCAGCACCAATAATGTTGCAGATTGCCTCAGTCGACCACCGATCATGGCGCTAACCACCGTGCTCAACTCTTGCGGGAAAGAGACTTCTGATTGGCCACTTCTCTACAAAAGCGACCCAGAATTCGGCCACACATACCAGACACTCTTGGAGGGTCGGCAGGTTGCAGATTTTCACCTCCAGGATGCCCTATTATGCCACCTCGGTCACCTTTGTGTTCCTTCAAGCGAGCGTGCCAAGATGATTTGGGAAGCACACTACAGTCGGGCTGCTGGGCATTTCGGGGTCGAGAAAACAGTGGCAGTACTGCAAAACTATTTCTATTGGCCGAATCTTCGACAGGATGTTGGGAAGTACATCCGATCATGTACTGCCTGTGCCATTGCCAAACCGACCATTAAGAAGCAAGGCCTCTATACCCCGTTGCCTACCCCTAGTCGACCTTGGGAATCCATCTCCATGGATTACATGTCAGGCCTTCCTTCCACTAAGCATGGAAATGACTGTGTTTTTGTGGTCGTCGACAGGTTCTCAAAGATGGCCATTATGATGGCCTGCAAGAAGAATATCATAGCAGAAGCCACTGCTAAACTCTTCTTTGAACGAGTGTGGGTGCACTTTGGGATCCCACAGTCTATCATCTCAGATCGGGACAGTCGGTTTCTCAGCACCTTTTGGTCCAGTCTCTGGTCAATGTTGGACACCAAACTCACGAAGTCCACAGCCTTCCATCCTCAAACTGATGGCCAGACAGAGGTTGTCAATAGGATGATTGTGCACATTCTGCGCATGTATAACTCAAAGCATCCACGCACATGGGACGAGAGCCTCCCCTACGTTCAGCACAGCTACAACCGAGCTCCTCACAGCTCCACTGGCCATAGCCCTTTTCAGGTGGGTTTGGGATTCCAGCCACTATGCCCCATTGATGTGGCCATGCCACTTGCAGCTACTCACATGAATTCAGCTCATGTCCAATCCGAAACAGATAAGGCCACCAGCTTCATTGAGCGCATCCAACATATTCGCCAGCAGGTCCATGACATTCTTGAGAAATCAAATGCCAAGTACAAGCAGCGACATGATCAACATCGGGTGCCACACAAGTTTCAGGTGGGCGACAAAGTTTGGTTGCATTTGCAAAAGGAACGCCTTACTGGAGCCTATCGGAAATTGAGACCACTCCGATATGGTCCTTACACCATTACTAAGGCTATGGGAGACAATGCATTTGAGCTCAGCATTCCCCCATTCCTTGGCCTACACCCAGTATTTAATGTGGACCGGCTTCGGCCATACTTTCCACCATTGCTAGACACATCCGACATTGCAGAACAACTCAAACCCACAGAATTAAATCCAGATTGCATGGAACAAGCTGCAACTGATCGAATCATGGACACACAGATCAAGAACACTCGCCAACAGAATATCCAACTGTATCGAGTTGTCAAAGCAGGCCAACTCCTTCAACATGGCAAGTGGCTCACCAGGGAACAAGTTCAGCAGAAGTTTCCTCATCTCATGGAGGAGCTCAACGCAATGGGGACCATTGCTTCCTAAGGGGGGAGGAATGATCCAGGTGGATATTGCTGGCCACCTACCAAGTCCACCTGGACCCCCACCATTGTCTTTCTTAGCATTTTCAGTTTCCTTAATTGTAGCACAACTTACTATTTTTAGCAGTTTTTCGGGTCCTGAACTTCCGGAGCCGTTTTGAGGCCCTAAACGACGTTTTTTGGGGAATCTGGGGGCAACACAAGTCCATGGAATGGAATGGACTGGTGTTGCCCATTCCAACAATGATAGTGCTCGGATAGATCTTTCTAATGAGCTATTGTACGCGTCAAACGGAGATCATATGCCAAAGTTACGACCCCGGGAAGTTGATGTACCAACTTACCCCCAAACGGGGCCCACAGTTTGGCGTTTCATCTCCTAGGGTTAGGTTTTGGAATGTTAAGGGTTTTTCCATTGTTTCTCAACAATAAATAGGCCTTCGAGCCTCATTGTAACACAGTTCAGAGGCATGTAGCCATCACATCTCTTCTCAGAGATAAGCTACCATCGCCCTAGCTAGTTTATTGCTATTTCTGTTTGTAAGCATATTTCAGTATTTTCCATTAATGAAATGAAGTATTATTTCCGCTGCATCTTTGTGTATATGGTTATCTCTGTAATTTGTTGCGTTCCTGTTTAAATCCGGATCATCTTCGGCAGTGTATCTTAATCCATGAGAGATTGTGTCCTGAAGACATCTCAGAAGATTCCCGACATCAATCCAGTGAGGCTCAACCAAATATGAGCTCACAATGCTAACTGCAAAACATATGTTTGGTTCACCAAGAACATCAATGCGAATGAGTTTTTGAAACTCAGAGGCATTTCCCAAGTCTGGTCCGACATCACTACCATATAACCTCTAAAAGTTAAGATCCTCGAGGTAGTCACAGGCTTGCAGTCCATCATACCGAATCTTTCCAATATATTTACCACATATTTTCCTTGAGATAGGAAAATTTCCCTTGGCTTCTGCCACACTTCAAGTCCTTGGTCCTTCATTTCAAATTCAGAAGCCATCTCCCTCTTACATTTGTGAATGAGAGGGTCTGCACCTGTTAGAAAGAGGTCATCCACATACAACACCAGTATGAGAGGCTTGTCATCTTCAACCTTAAAGTAAAGGTTAGGATCAGCTTCACTCCTAGTGAATCCCAGCTTCATCAAGTAGTTATCAATCCTCTCATGCCATGCTCGAGGTGCTTACTTCAGTCCATAGAGAGCCTTCTTCAACCTGCAAACATGAGATTTTCAATCATATATCTCAAATCCTGCAGGTTGCTCGACATAGACCTCTTCTTTGATATAAACATGCAAGAACGTGGTCTTGACATCCATTTGATGTAGGTTCCATCCTTGTGAAGCCACAAGGGCTATGATCAGGTGGATGGTCATATATCTGGCAACAGGTGCAAATATCATAGTCTATACCTTCCTTCTTGGAGAAACCACGAGCAACAAAATGATCCTTGTGCTTTTCCGTACTTCCACATGCTGCATGCTTTATCTTGTAAAGCCATTTTGAAGTAACAATTGTCTTATCCAGGGTCTGGGAACTAATTCCCAGACATCATTCTCCATAATAGACTCATATTCTATGGTCATAGCGTCCTTCCATAATTAATGCTTGATGACATCTGAGAATGATGAAGGTTCATTTTGTATGATCGTGCTCATGATGGTCAGGTATCCCTGATACCTGTTAAGTTTCTTACTTTGATGGAAGGTTCCTCAGGGTGCAACATGTCCTTCAGCATCATCAAGTATCCCCCTAAGCCATGAAGGCCTCCTCCTAGAAGAGGAAGGCTCATGTGGATGAGGATCAATCGGATCCATGGGTTCTTCTACATCAGGCATTGATTCATCATCCTTTTCTTTCGGTTCCCTGGTGTCGGCTTCTTGAGAGCTCCTCAAAGTCGGAAGATTGTTCACCTTGCGGTGAAATTTTCTTCAGGAGTCTTGGAACCCAATGCTCGATGAGGGCATCGATTATGTACATATACGACAGTGTTTGTAGTTTCATCCCATAGAAACTTCAGAAGTCTTTGATCATGGCCCGGACAGCTTCCACAATTGTGTGGTTCTTCCTTCCCACCACACCATTCTGCTCAGGAGTATGTGGTGTAGTAGTCTCCCTCTTAATGCCAACCTCAGGTATGCCTGAGTAAACCAATTGTAATATATTGGAGGTCTTGCTTTGGCTTGAGGGGAATGGTCCCCTTTTGAGCTTTCCTTTGGCACATCCCGGACATACACCTTCTTTCTCTACTTGGAATTCGGGCATCCCTGTTACCATCTGTCTTACATCGGGTAGAGCTTTGTAATGAAGGTGGGAAAACCTCCGATGCCAAAGTTCGGACTAAAGAGTTGTGTCACAAGACATGACACCTAGCAGACTTCCATCGACCTGATATAATGAATCAACACTAAACCCAAGAGTAAAGGCATCTTTAACAATATTTTTCCATATGCATACCTTGCCATTATTGAAGGTTACCTTGTAGCCTCTGTCTTCCATTGCCAAGATGGACACTAGGTTCCTTTTGAGATCAGGTGCATTTAATACATGCTAGAATTTCTAGCCTTCTTGAATGCTTGTCCTCTTCCTTGATTCCCAACTCTCCTCTTACCTTTGCTGTTGAATTTGTCATTCCTTTGATTGCCATCAGAGGGATTTTGATCATCATCCCACTGTGAGTACTTTCTATCAGGGCACTTCCTTGCATAGTGACCTGCTTCATCGCAGATGAAGCATCGTCCTTTTCTTCCACCATTATATCCATCCTTTCCTTTTGATTTATACCCAAAATTATTTCTTCTCTTAGCATGAGAAGAAAAAGCAGCAAGAGGACCTTTAGGCATGGGCATTTCTTGCTCTTCTTCCCTTGTTTCTTCTTGAATGCATCTAGCCATTAATTCCTCAAAACTAGGAATTACATTATAGTTCAAAAGAGTAGTCCTGAACACATACCATTCAGATGGTAATCCTCCAAGAGTTGTGAGTGCCATTTCTATGTCAGTAATAGTTACCTCAATAGATAAGAGATCATTCTTGATCTCGGTGATTCTTAAGAAGTATGTTTGCATACTTTCATCTTTACCCTTCTTGATTTCCCTCAGCTTATTTCTAAGAAACAAAACTTGATTTGCATCATTAACTTTAAATAAACTCACCAGTCTGTCGTAGATTTCCTTGGAGGTGTCTAGATCAGAGATGTAGGCCACCAAGCGCTTTTCAATAGAGTCCTGGATGATCTTCTTTGTTTTGACTTCTCCATTTTTCCATTTGTTCCAGGCAGCAGCAGATGCATTTGATGAAGGCTCAACAATATTTCCTCTTACATGGTCCAGCACTCCTTGATCTTCAAGGGTTAGATCGATAGACATCTTCCATCCGTGATAGTCAACTTTCTCACGGAGCTTGTCTTCGGCAGGAAAGAGTGTTGAGGACCCCATAGTTCTTTTAGGATAGCCTTGCCAATCTTCTCTTCAATGATTGCTCTTGCTCTTGCTCGGGCATTGTCTTCACCTCAGCTCTGATACCATGTTAATTTATGGTATGTTCTATGCTTATAACAATTTACTTCCTTTTCTTATTATATTCCACCGATTAGCAGTCACATGTACATAAAGTAAAGTGCAGATAGAACATTAAACGATCGACAGAAAACAAGCCAAGACAAGAGACACAAGATGTGGCGGCTAGCCGGGGAAAAACCCCACAATGTGTGGGGAAACCCTTTGATCAAATATTATTTTATCTTCAATAATTCAGCATATAGAAATAGTACAATAAATCTGATTCATATCAGCAGTAGCAAACCCTAGATCAGTAGCATCAGCATATCAAACTAGGGCAGACCATATCTCACAAACTGACAGTCGGATTGAATTCATTCCACCACAAAAAGTTTCAGCTTCTAAAGGAGGTTCAGATGAACCTACAACGCAGTTTAGATGAGTCTTCTAGGCCACGCAAGTCAATCTTTACTTCTGCAGTTGCAGCTTCAGTTTCAGCAGTTTCCGGCTTCAAACTAGGGCAGTCGATATCTTGCAAACCATTCATCGGATTGACTTCATTCCACCACCAAAAGTTGCAGCTTTCAGAGGAGGTTCAGATGAACCTACAGTGCAGTTCCAAAGAGGAGATCTTCTAGGCCACGCAAGTCAATCTTTGCTTCTGCAGTTGTAGCTTCAGCTTCAGCAGTTTCCAGCTTCAAACTAGGGAGTCGATATCTTGCAAACCGTTCATCGGATTGACTTCATTCCACCACCAAAAGTTGCGGCTTTCAGAGGAGGTTCAGATGAAACTACAACGCAATTCCAAAGAGGAGATTTTCTAGGCCACGAAAGTCAATCTTTGCTTCTGCAGTTGTAGCTTCAAATTCAACAGCTTCCGGCTTCACATGTGTGTGAGAGAGAGACCCATTTCAGCGCAGTAGAGAAGAGACTCATATCTGCACAGTAGAGAGAGAGAGATGTGATGAGATGAGTGAGTTCAAATGAGAAAAATTCCTCTTATATTTATACACAACTTTGGTGGGTGAATAGATGCGACTGTTGGGCTTCTGAGCCTACATGAGTTGTAGGTCGGCTTGATAATAATTCCATAATCAAAATAAATTCATATCTCCATGAATACTTATCAGAATTGGATGATCTTTATATCAATCCTACACCTCTCGACGACAGGAATCTAATAAAAATATTATTAGCCATGAATAAGATGGCCCACATGAATTTTTGCCCCGGTTGCCAATTTTAACAGATTTATATGTTTATTTATGATCTGACATGATATTTTATTTGATGTTCTGCATGAACAAGAAACAACTTCTATTGAGACAATTAGATATCAGATTTGAGAATGATGAGAGCAACATTGATTAAGGACATTGAGCCAAGTTTTACCCTCTCTTTGAGCTCCCAGGGTGAGCAATTGAGGGATAAGGGCTACCAATGTTGAGGTAACTCTGGACAATAGAGTATGACCCATATCTGTTACCCATAGGGTTGAGAGTGCTATTGGAAATAATACTGAGAGGGGGAGAGGGGGGGTGAATCAGTATTAGCAAATCAATAATCTTTTCATTTGCATTATCATATTCATATACACTACTTCAGTTAAGGCTACCTGCATATATACACAACTGTGTTTAATGAAACTAACGTATATCTAGTAAACTTATGATTCAGTTAGTTGACCTTCAATGAATGCATCAGAACATTATTAACCATATGAACAGTAAACATGTGCAGTAAAAATAGAACAGTTCATCACACATAAGAAGCACACATGAACACCGTGATATAAGGTGGAAATCCAATGTGGGTGAAAATCACCTGCTGCAATTCGTCTCTATCTTCTTTTAATAAAAAACTTCTTTTTACAATAATTATGGACTAGTGCAGTCTTATACCAGTATGCAGGCTTCTACCTGCAGAAGGCTACAACCTTCTCTTGTTCTCTAGCTACTACTAGAAGGGAGCTACAACCCCTAGCTCTTGTACTAGCTGATGTACTAGTATGTAGGTGCTGACCTATAGAAGGCTACAACCTTCTCTTTTCTTCTAGGGACCATGTTTCATAAATTTTCATACTAGATCCATAAATACAAAACAATCACCACTGCAATACAATCATTAACTCTGAATCACCCAACAACTGAATCACTGAAACCCTATCATCAAAACACAGTCACCAGAACAAAGGGAAGAGCCCAAAACTTTGCAACAACCACTAGAACCAACAACAACCTCAAATATCAAATCTCATAATGTATACGCTACTTGACTGTGTCGAACCAACGTGTATATGCCCTTTCACCAGAGAGAACCCGCGTACAGATCTGAAAACAATTACTTATACCTTCGCTGCAATTTTCAACTTCAGATATACCTAGAACATAATATATAAAGGATAATACATGCGTCAGTATTCAGATCTATTCATGATCATACCATATAATGATAATGCATTTTAATTTTCATGACCCCGATCCATCAACCTTTATCAACCGCATAGGTGCCTCCTTGGTTCATATCAAGCAAAGTGTCTAGTCAATTTAACGTCTTAAATTTCTCTACATAAATTATCAATTCGAATATCATAAACTGATGAAGTGTGGTGCACCATATGTGCTTAGTTAACCTTTTTTCTTACTTCTTTGTTTTATAGTTTGTGTTATTTTGGGGTTTTGTTCTTGTTGGTCTCCTAAAGTTTATAATGCAAATGGAAATCCTAGTCTAAGGTTTTAAGAATAATTTTAAAGATCAAGTATGGATGTAGAATTTAAGACAATGTTTATGCCTCTTATGGTAATTCCCAAACTTAGCACTTCAAAGATCTCAAAATATTCTATCTATAAAATTAGAACTTGAACAAAAGTGTAAACATGCAGCTACATAAATCAAGCTAAAGATGAAGTACTGAAAATGAGGTTATTATCTCTGCTGACCATCTAATTACAGAAATAAAATCTAAAATACTGCAATCAAAACCAAAAATAAAGAAGTTGGAAACTAATCACTGATTTCACCCATAATTCCAATATTTCGTCAATTAACTTCTAAAACGAGGTTAATCTAAAGACACCGGAAATACCATCATATCACATGAAATAATGACATTTAAATTAT
Organism: Pinus tabuliformis; assembly: GCA_031772625.1. Lineage (NCBI taxonomy): Eukaryota > Viridiplantae > Streptophyta > Pinopsida > Pinales > Pinaceae > Pinus > Pinus tabuliformis. The sequence goes on from CM062818.1 coordinate 554,260,320, forward strand.
CTACTTGCAGACTAATGAAAGCAAAATCAATTACTTCACCTACAAACTGATAGCTCACCAATTAACTTATAAAATGGATTTAAGCTAAAGGAACTGGATATAACGTCATGTAGCATAAAGAACTAATATCTAAACTGTATACTTGCAAACTAATGAATTCAAAATCAAATTACTTCACCTACAATCTGATAGCTCGCCAATTAACTTCTAAAACAGGTTTAAGCTAAAGGCATCGGAGATAACGTCATGTAGCATGAATAAATTGATATCTAAACTAGCTAAAAAGCAGTAAACAAATCTCACTGAAATCAAAGCATAACAACTGGAATTAAAAACTAAAGTTCAGCCGAGGAAGAAAGTCTCATATCACCACTTGATGCAAAAACTACATTAAAAAGCTCGAGCAAAAACTAATAAGCAAATACAAGAACATGTAAAAAAAAAACTAATCTACAGTCAACCAGTTGAACACACTTGCATGAATTAAAATTGCATGAATGGAAACTCTAAACTATCTAACTTGAAAGCAATAAAATGACATACATGAATGAAATCAAAGCAAAATTACAAAATAAATATACTCTACCTTACATTATAATATGCTCCATGACATCTACTTCACATCTCCTTCCATGTTGAGAACATCAAAGCTTTATTCAAATTCTTCAAAATTACATAGTACAACAAATCTCTCCAAAGCTTTCCAAATCCATCAAGGAAGAACTACAAACTCCAAGCTAAAAAACTAAAAAGCCAAGCTAACAAATAAAGGAGAGAGATCTCCTATTTATACAAAAAGATGAGACGCCATCTCATTAATGAGAGTCCATGAATCTCTCCTTCTACCTCTAGAGTCCTAATCAAAATAGGAACTAATAAGACACATGTCTTCTTAGAGTTTCAATACAATGAGGAGACGTGACACATATCCTCATGATCCCATGATTCTCTCCACTCAAATTCGAATTTGGCCTTAGGGTGCCACATAAAAGTCTTCTAGAAGCCTCCATTTGACCTACACATGTCAACAATCTCAACCTACTTGTTAGGTATAAGCATATGCACATTATTTTCTAATTTTTAACCACAAATTCACTTAAAAAGGCTAATAATTAATAAATTTTGGAAAAACATAAATGTGGCCCAATGATAATGAAAGTGGGATGAATGAAGTAGTGAAATGGAGGTGATATAATGGACATAATAGTGAAAGTGTAATGGAAGTGAATGACATTTTCAAGACCCAACATACCCCCCAATGGAAGTTATTTCATGTCCTCATGCAATATATATTACATTAACTCTTTTGATCCTTGAGATTTGGATTAACTTTGCATGATATCATTTGATAACTTTGTATTTTTGCAAAGTGTTTTATTTGAATTGCAACAGGGTTGGTTCTTGTGATACAACCATTTTTTTGTTGTTGCATTCTATTTTTATCTTTGAACTTTTCATAATTATATTTTGATTATTGTTGTAAAGTATATCTTTATTGGATTGCATGATGGTTGGTTCTTGTGTGACAACCATGATTTTGTTTGTATCCAATTTATCATTTAAGCACTTTTTGAAAAGCCATTAGATGCTCATAATAACAATATAATAGTTAATATATGTTGGAAGTATGTGGGCTCCTGAGTATGATATGGAAATGGCAAGATATGAAGATAAATGTATCCTCCCCCCCCCCAAACTGATGGTATTGGCAATTTTATGAAATGAGGAAGATAAGTGTTTTTCCAACAATTATCATTCTAGCTTTTTATGGAATTCTATGGTCAAAAGTTAGAAAATGACGTACCTTAACTTACCCTTTGGAATGTATGAGTTGTATGTGTGGTGTTGCAAAATTTTGATCACATTCTTCTTCAAGTGGCTGAATAAGAAGAGTCATGGATAAAGAGTTAAGATGACTTTTTATTGCTTCTACTAAAACTTGTTGAATATGCTCCAAAATGCTGAAAATAATAGTTTTCATGTCTTCAAAACTCATTGGCACAATTCCTACTATGTGAAAAGATGTTCTGATGTCGAACATAGTAGGAAATTTTTGAATTAGTGGCCATTAATGGATGCCACTAGTCAATATGAGAACTCTCACCATTGATGACAATGAGAGTCAAGATGCCCAAACACATCATGCTAGGTATGAATGAATTTGCTGATGTCGAGTCACATAGAAGATCTGATGAACAAGGGACATTAATGTATTCCCATTGTTTGTCAGCATGAGGACTTGCCATTAAGGCATGCAAGCCTCAAGGTGTCTTTACAAGGAACTTAGACTCAAAGGACTATGGACTCAATAATTTGCATTGAAGCAGGGCTTATGTGCAGAATGAAAATGACTAGAAATGAAAGATGAAAATGGACGATGGTAATGGAGAGTAGAAATGGAAATAGGAAATAAGCATGTGAATGAGCCTCTTGCTTTTATTTGTGGGTTATGAATGGAAAAAAAGTAATGGAAAGTGGATGTGAATGTAAATGGAAAATATGGAGGGAAATGAGGTGAATGGTTTATTATGAAGTATGGATGTGATGGAGAAAATAGTATTTGAAATTTTTTCAAGTTTTTGGATCTGATTTTGCATCATCATATTTCCTCTTTGTTGATCATCCTCTTATGAAACAAATTGGTCTCTTAGAGAGACACCATTCACTTGTAGTCATTTTTCCTTCCTCCTGGAACCTGCAAAAAACTAATACTTCTTCTGCAATGGAATGTAATATTATCAAAGGAGAGAGATAGCCAATCTCTTTAGTTATGATATTTTCACACAAAACTAAGAATTTGTATTAATGAAACAAGTTCTCAAAGGAAAAATCAAAAGAATTTATACCTATTTTGGAATTAGTGCCTCAAGTTGATGTTGATTCTTTTCAGCAATTTATTTCATTATTTACCATTTCAAACTCTAATGATGGATTTCTCATTGTGTAGATCTTGTTGAGATCTTTCCATTGATACTTGAATCATCAAAATTTGATTTCGCATGAGAAAGTTAGGCTGATTTGAACAATGAGATTTTTCAGCTGCAAATTGATGTTTAGTTGTGGAAATGGACTTTAGCTGCGGAATGTGCACAGTTTCTGTAGCTAAAAATCCTGAATAAAAATTTAGCCATTCATCTTTCATAATCAGTCTAAAATTAATCAATACCTTCGGAAAAGTGAGCAAATAACTTATTATTTCATTGATTCAAAATTGTTTTTTTTCCTTGACATGCGGTGACTTAGTGTGGCGACTTAGTGATAACACACACCTTGACTTCCCTTTGATCGGGGTCTTTTCATTGATTTGGATCAAATGGATAGAACACCATCCATATACTGACATTTTCCCATCTACCCATGTTGTTCGTTTCGTCTCTCGACACCTGTAACCTACAAAAGTATGAAAATGGCTGCAGAATTGTTGGTTAGCTGCGGAACAGAGTGGCATTCCGTAGTCAAAAGACAGCGAACCCTCATTTTTGAATTTTTTTTTTGGTATGTACAGAGGATTATTCTGCAGACCAACTACTGCAACACTCGAACTTGTTTTGGATTTGACAATTCTCAAGAAACCATTTCCCAAAATTTCATAGTTGTTGAATGAGATAGCCATGGTCTTCTACATTTCCTTTAATAGAGTTTAGTTTTTTTTAGTTCAGGTACGCATATACTGAGCCATAGCTCATGTTTAAGACAACTCGAACCAAACAATAGCTCTAAGGTTTCTCAGAGCATATCATCTTATCTGTATCTGGATACTTACAACTTCTTATTGTAGTGAAAAGGACAAGGCCATGTTTCTCACAGAGGTGAAACAAGCAGCTTCAACAATCACAAGCTCTCCAAATGAAGGCCGTAGATTTGGATCATTCTGTCAGCATTCAAAAATAATATTTGTGGCATATTGATCAATTTACTATGCAAATAATTTATTCCTTGAGCCACATCAAGAGCCACAACTGAAAAATACAGAGATAGAGTTGCAAGAGTTTCAATCAAATAGACCATGGCACCTTGGCATAACGATGTATGAGTTAAAAACGAAAGGCATGAGGCATGGTGGAGGACGTGGTGGAGAGTTTCGGTGAGGAAAAGCCACATCTATTAGTTCATTAATAACCTCTGAATTTAATTGTCTAAGAGTCCTTCCTTCCAAATCTGAAACACTCACGTCAAAATAGTGCCGTATTCAACCATCTTGCTATTAAACGAAAAGTGGAAGAGTAGTTGTTAATGAGTTACAGACGGGTGGCAAGAGGCGGGAGATGTATAATCAGAAAATGATTAATTATCAGCACGTCATTGATTTCAAATTGGAAGTAGCCAAATTAAATCAAAATGCCAGTCAATTAATTCAAATTCTGTTTTTTCCTCTCATGGCCTGCAAAAAAGGGCTTCAAAAGAACCAAGGAGATCTCCCAAACCGCTTCAAATTACTTAAAACGATATATATTTTTCATAAAGATTTAATTTTTTAGTATATACAAAACAAATCATATTATTTTTAAAACACTAAATATCAATTTGTAAAAAAACAATTAGTTATTCCTAAGAGTGTATGTTTTTTCTTTGAACTAAGCCATAGACAATGTCCTTGAGTTTATGAGAAATTTCAAGAAGTAAACCATATGATATCTATTATCTTAACTATTGTGAGGGAAAAATATGAAAACAATATAACAGTAAATAAATTTTAATAAAATTGAGGAGATGATAAAAACAATTAAAGTTAAACAATGTCTAAGAAACATTAAAACCAAAAATAATTGATCATAACAGCTCTTCACAATGAAAACACCTCATAGATTATGTTCCAAATGACTCACTCAATGCAAGGAGTTGTCAGAACTCCCTTGTACAATTAATCTTTCTTACTATCAAACTTTATCTCACTCAGATTCATCATGGCCTCCTGTTATAGGATATTTATAATGACATCTATTAACTATTAGCTATATAGCTAAAATAAAGTTTTATTTATAATGTAAATATTTATAATTTATATATACATAATTATATTTTTATTTAACTCTACCAAGAAAGTATTAGGCGTGTCTAACTAGTAAATAATTCAGCATTTTCTCTGTCATTAGCATTGTATACTAGATAACAAATCTTGTTTCAATACAAAAACCTTGAGAAACACTAAAATAACAAAATATAATTTATTCTAAGATAAATTAAAAACATTGTTTTAAATTGTTAATTAGAAAGAAATACTATACTATACTATACTATTTTTAGATTTGAGTCTCTATACTATATGGAATTTCTTTCTAATTTACTAATATAATTGATATTAACAAGTTTATGGTTGTAAAGATGATGTGGTTTTAGTTTAATGCAACAATGAATAATATAATTGACATAGAATTTCATGTAGTAAATAATACTTAATGCATTTTATTATGGAATAGATTTACACCAATAATGCATGTATGAGTACTATTGTTAACAAAATAGAATTTAAAGTACCTATTTGTTAGTGATGTAGTTGTGTTTATAAAATTTATTGTTGTGCTATGCATATAGTTGAGTATATGAAATATTATATAATGACCATATATATAATATGTTCTTTTAAAAAATGCAACCATATAAATTAAATGACTAGTAAAGAGTAATGGGAATCAATCCATTATAAGCATTAAAACACTCACTTTATGATACATCTTCCATTGCTAAAATTATAAAAATGGTAAAAAAGAATTAAAATATAACTACTTCATTATTATTATTATTATTATTATTATTTAAAATAACTAATATAAAAATTAAACTATATCCATATAACACGAACATGTAACAAGATTCTTAACCATGGATATTCATCTCCATTTTACCATGGAGATTCTTAATGTGTGAATAGGTTTTGTCACAATACCACGAGCCAATACCATGGCTTATTAATACCACAATCCAAAAAAAAACATAACTCATTTCATATGACACTTGTTCATAGCACATTTTCTTTAATTAACGAATTTAATTAAAACGAAAAAATGTCATAACCAATATGGAGATATATATTAACCTTTGATTTGTGACTATTGTTAAAATCGTTTTAGAATATTGCATGGAGTTTAAATCCATACCATCCGCTTGATAAGTATTTAAAATTGAATTAAAGTTAGTGAATCACTCATGGGACTTTATTAAGGGCACTTTATTTCTCTTGGAACTTCATAGTAGATGGATATATGATAGCATATATAAGTGAGTAAAGGTTATAATATAATAATTATTTATGTAAAAATGTCAAGTTGTTAGGTATTAAATTATTGTTGGATGATTGTTTAAATAATTACTCAGTTAATTCATCTCCAAAAATAATAAGTTTTATCCCTAAGGTGTAGATGAGTTGGTGATAGATTACATTATTAAGGAAATCTTTGTGACATCATTGGTTCAAACCTTAAATAACCATGAGCACAATATGAAGGAGGTTTTTGTGGTCACTACAATAAAGGTGGTTCGGTCATTTTTTTGTGAAATTTATGTGAAAAAATTGACAACTAGAATGGAGAAACATTCACAAGAAAAGGACACCTTGAGTTGAGAAGGAAATTCCCATTCTAGTGAATGGTGAGTTCCAGCATGTACATGTATTTATGTATGCATATATATTTGAATTGTTCCAAATCCATAGTTGGATATATAAAGATGAATTTAATAATGAAAGTACGTGGATCATAAAATTTCCATTAATAGCAATGCATGAGGGGAATTTGTATTGGATAAAAATTCCCTCAGTTTAGACAAGTCAAGAGGAAGTTAAAGATAATTTTGGAGGTGTGTCCAAATAAAATAGAAAAATAAGACACATTAAAGTTCAAGTGATATCAATATTATTGTAATTAAGTTGTAATTGGCAAAGGAATCATAAAAAGTTCACGCCATAAAGATTTGAAATGGTTAAATTAATGAAATCCTTCGGTAATTCAGTATAATTTTTTTTAAGCCCAACATAAGTGGAGATGGAGAGTAAGTGTCAATGTAAAGTCATCATCGTGATTTATTTTCCAACAAGATGACCTTTGACACATTAACATAATACTTTTCTCTTCTATAGTCTCACTCATAAATGAGGAGGAATGTAGGGACACTTTCAAACTAAATGGGGATGAGATTATATGATGTATGAAGATATACAAACTAAATTCTTTTCAATGATGCTCCCTAATACTATATCTTGGCTAGTCTTATAGTTTTCATGTACTTATCTTTTATTTTTTATATCAAGAAGCTATACATTAGTTATTTATATTTTTTAATTTCCTTTAGCCTCAACCTACATGGATTCATATATTAAAGGAATTTGTGGACACATTATGAACTTATAAAATCCATTTAGGTAAGATAAATAAAGAAAACTATTTTTTTTCTATGGTATTCTTCATATTACCTATTTATTTACCATGTTTCTATGTTAATATCACATTTAAATAGTTTTTCAATGTGCTTACTTTCTTGAATCTAGTATTTTAGCTCAAAAATGTTTGAATTTTCATCACATGGATTTATATATAGAGAATAAAATAGGTCCTATGGATAAAATCTTTGCATTAGGACTGAAATAATGGTAAAAATACATAATTTGATATTTCAAGGAAGGGTATCATTACCTAATCCATGCTTGAAGGTGAATAGTTACATTAAATCCTTGCTTGATAGACCACATGTTCCTCTATATTGTCTGTGTGCTTCCCTTTCCAGATCTATTTATTGTTAAGAACAACTAAGAAAACCCTTGTCTTTAGATGGATATAAATTCATGGCATAATTGATCAACCTACACCTCCCTATGAAAAGGAATTTACTTAAATAGTTTAATTGAGAAATTCCTGGTAGCATGACAATATCTCTTTAATGTTTGTCCTTTATAATGTCTTGGCACTAGCATCAAAATGTAAAAAAACCATATATAAACATTAACTTCACACATTCATATCAAAATCAAGTATTACATCATTGGGTTATTTGGTTTATATTAATAATATTAATATTAAGGCTTGCTACTAAAGTTTAATCATTATTATTAATATTCTTTAATAATAAGGTTTAAGGTTTAATAATAATATTAATCGTTATCATCAAAAAATTGATCATCTAGCCTAATACTAGATGGAATGAAGTACACCATGTAAATCCAATTTTACCATAGTAAAATTTCTTTCACTATGAGAAATTGCCTAAAAACCACCTTTATTAAGTAATTTACAGTTAAACCCATGAAGAATAATTAAATAAATCACTATTTATTTGATTTTCTTCTAGGAATAATTAATTAAACCATTGTGTTGTTATTATTCCTTGTTAAATTTACCCAATCATGAAAAATAAATAGATAACCATTATTTATCTTATTTTTCTCTAAGAATAACTAATTAGTCATTAATTAATTATTATTCTTTGTTAAATTTGACTAAATCCACAAAGAATAATTAAATAAATCATTATTTGCTTATTATTCCTTAACTAATTCATTGAGAGAATAAATAAATCATTTATTTATTTATTATTTCTAAGTAAAAGTTTAAATATTTTTTCCCTCTTAAACAAATATAATAAAATATTCCAAGTGGTAATTCCAAGAATGGGATCAATAATATTTTATTATTGCTCATTATTCGAGGATAACTCAATATTTTGTTATAAATAGGAGGGTTTTCCATTCATTATTCACTTTTGAATATTTTCATTGTTGCACTCACTATTGTAACTCTGATTGTTTTCATTGTTGCACACCATATTTTTGTTGGGTTTATTCATTATAGAGGAGAGAGACTCTACAGAAGTTGAATACATTTGAGATAGCCAAGAACCCATCCCATATAGGGGAACTGGTAACATTTATCTGTTCTCTTCACAGTTGTTATTATAAAATTATTCTTTACATATCTAGTTTCCATTAGATGTTTGGGGTTATTACTTTCTTTCACTGTTTAACTATGATCGTAGCATAGATCAGAATTTTGGTAGGTTTTGTTTCTATCAATAGTTGCAGATCTATAGCGTTTAGCAATCATTTCTATTGTTGAGATTGTTTGTCATCCACAATCTTAAGTGGGTTCTTTTCGTACATCATTGAGAAGAAAATAATACAACATTAATATTATGGTTGATAACATTAGTGTGGTTATTAATAATGTTAATAATAGTTATATTAGGTAAATAGTAATTATTTATTCATAAGGTTTAAGGTTTATTAATGACAGTAATATTAAGATTTATTAATAATAACATTTATTAGTATATTAATGATGTTTTTACATAATTTTATACTATTATTTAAACCGTAATAGCTTTATAATAATGCATTAATAAGTATGTGAGTTAAGTGCAATTTTTTTAAAAGTTTTCCATTTTATTTTCTGATCTAATTTGTCTAAAATCTGGCAGGGATTCATTGAAATCACAATTTTGATAGGGGAACTCCTCACAATTGAAGTATCCAAGGGTTTTTGAGGGCGCTAAATCTATATATGTAGTCAAAAAACTAGTTTAAAGAACACAAATCAAGATTTGGCCACAAATGTTTTTGTCAAAAATCAACCAGAAATCAACTGAAAACTCCAAAAACTCACACCTAAAGACTATTCCATAATTATTCATCAATACATTAATTTATGCATTAACAAATTAATAATATATTTATCTACACATAATAATAGATTAATAATATTTTGTCTACACATTAAGATATTAAGCTATACATTAATATATATTAATATATACATTAACTCATATCAATCACCTGGTTAATCATAGTCAACATCGACATAGAAATTAATATATTCATTACACTTAATAACTTAAACTTCAAAAGATTTAGATAATAAATTTAATTTAGGTTTAATATTTAAGTTTATTTTTTTAATTTTCATTTTTAATATAACTTTAATAATTTTCCCAAACATGCAACTATATTCACCATAGTGAAAAATGTTCAACAATTATCAACCATGACCACTGTGGTTAACATGGTCAAATATATTAATTTATAGTTAAACATTGACAACCATGCTCAACAATGCTTACTAAGAGTTTGAGCAACAACATGTGGCTTAATGGAAGTTTTTATTATTTGTAATTGGTTTTTCCTTCATTAATTGATCTTTTGATGTTTAATTGGACTTTTCCTTGCTACGTTATTGGTTTCATCTATTTTTTTATTGATTTAAGGGTTTGGGTTAAAGTTAAAGTCCTTTTTTCAATAAATAAGCCCTTTCTTTATCTTTTTGTCCTGCTTATTTGAGAAAGATATGACATCATATATGGTTTCAATTATTTTGTGGTCATTCAATGTGTTTATCTAAAGCCAAGGAATTGGAAAAGTATCTATCTATTAGAGAAATAATGTATAAGAAACCAAAAGAATTTGATGTAAGGATTCGTGATTGTAAGATAGTTATTCATAACCAATATTTCATGTGAAGCTTTTAGAATTGAATTACATAGAATATGACTGAGCTGTTTGAATATGTTAAGACCCATTTTGAGAAAAAGAACCTTTTCAGTTCAACATGGTACACTTTTGGGAGTGCTTCTCCAACTAGTTTCCCCTTGGGAGGTAATAAGACCTTTGTGATAAAAAATGATAAAATCATACAAAGAGATTTGCAAGAGTTTATAACAATAAAATTCACAAAAATAACCCATGGTGTTTCTTTTATCAAACATGGAAAATGAGTATGTTACAGTTTGAATTATTTTTTTCTTATTATATGACTGTATACATTGCGAAGTATTATCCAAAATTTCACATTGTTTTCTATTTTGTGAAAGATTTATCAAGACTTTATTATGTTTTATAATTTTGTGAAAAAATCACCAAGATTTAAAAGAAAAATACAATTCACTGAAATATTCTTCAAAAAACTATACATAGATATTATATTATTGATAAAATATCCTATACATTTTCCTATGTACCAAGGGATTCACCGATTTATTATACATATAATTTTTGGGGGCTTTCTTAAAATTCCCCCTGGTGACCAAGGGTAGTGGTAAAGAAAAAATAATTTGGGGAAAGTCATAACTAAAAGGTTTCCATGCTCTGAAACATCAATTTTGTTCAGCCCTAGAGTTCTCCCTACTAATCTACAGCAAATTTTTTAGATTGGGACAATTACTTCAAACTTTGTTGTGGGTGTAGTTATCTCTCAACATAATCATCTAGTGGTCTACAATAATGAGACACTCGTAGATGTCATTGTCAAGTACTACACCTATGAAAAATAAATATATTTCATTGCCTAAGTTTGACGCTAATGGAATCATTTCATTGTTAGGAAGAATATAATCATACACACTAATCATGGGCCTTTGAAATTCATGCATACATAAGGAATATTGCAGAATGATTTCCTTCAAAATTAGTCCACATATTTGCAACAATTTCATCTCAATATCAAATATAAGATAGAGAGCACCAATCACATCATTGACTACCTCAGTCGAACTCCAATTGCATTACTAACCATCGTGCTCCATTGCTATGGACATGAGGCCTTTGAGTGGTTACAACTCTATGAGAATGATCTTTAATATATTACCACCTAACAGTTGTTGAGCACGGGCATGATCTTCATTGACTTTCATCTTCAAGATAGATTGTTATGCCATCTAGCTCATCTTTGCATTTCTTCAAGTGGGCATGAAATGTTGATTTAGGAAGCTCACTATAGTCATATGGTAGGAAAATTTGGCATGGAAACAATAGTGGTCACGCTACAAAATTATTGTTGTTGGCCAAAAATTTGATAGGATCTCAATAAGTGTATCAGGCCCTACACTACCTATGCCATTGAAAAACCATCCATTAAGAAGTGAGGCATGTATACCCATTTTCCTACTCTTAATGGGCCTTGGGAATCCATATCTATGGACTGCATGTATGGTATTCCTTCAACCAAATAGGGAAATTATTATGTCTTCATGCTTGTTCATCAAATTTCTAAGATGGTCATTCTAATAACCTACAAGAATAAAATCACAATGGAGCCCACTACCAAGCTCTTATTTGAATGGGTGTAGAGTAAAATTTTTGGATACCACATACCATCACATCTTATCATGATAGTAGGTTCCTAAGAACATTATGTTCAAACCTTTGGTCACTTTTGGACACCAAGTCCACCAAATCCACTATCTTGCAACCCCAAATTGATGGCCAAACATAGGTCATCAATAGGATAACCATGCGTATCTTACACATGTATAATTCCAAGAATTCATGAACATGGGATGAAAGTATCCCCTATATCCAACACAACTAAAAAAAAACCTCGATAACTTGTTCGACCATACCCCATTTCAGGTGGCCCTGGGAATTCAACAATTGGATCCTATCAATGTAGCACAATCCCATGCATACACACAGGAAGAATCTTCCAATGCTCACTTTGAGGCTTTCAAAGCCACCAAATTCATTGAATGGATTCAAAATATCCATAAATAGGTCCATGCTATTTTATAAAAAGTCAATACTAAGTATACGTAATTTTATGAACAATGCCAAGTTCCACACAAATTTCAGGTGGGAGACAAGGTTTAGTTTCATTTACAGAAAGAGCACCTTAGAGGACCCATCAACAAGGTTGTGGGTGATTTTTTTTGAGCTATGGATCTTACACCATCAACAAGGTTGTGGGTGAAATTTTTTTGAGTTAATTATTCCCCCCTTCCTTAGCTTACACCTAGTGTTCATTTTGGACCTCCTTCGTCCATACTTTCCACCATTATTGGACACAAAAAAGATAAAATAGTTGACACTCGCAAAGCTCAACTTTGCTTCCATGGAATAAGAAACCATTAATTGGGCCATGGAAACCCATGTTAAGGACACTTTCCAACATAGCATCCAACTTCATCAGATTGTTAAAACAGGGAAACTCATGCACCAAGGAAAGTGTGTCACCTAGGTCCAAGTTCAAAAAAAAATTCCCCATATTCTAATGGAATTCAATGCAATGGAGACCATTTCTTCCTAAGTGGGTAGGATTAATCATGGTGGATATTGGTGGCCACTCACCTATCCAACTGGATCAAAGCATAATTCTCCATCTTAGTATATTTTTCTATAGTTTGTTGGGTCTTGTACTTGTGGGGCCATTTTTGAGGACCAAAACAACATTTTTTTTGATGTGGCAAGACCTTCAACATATCTATAGGCAATGGCCTCAACCTAGTCAAGATGTGTACTTCTCAACTAGACATTTCTAATGGCCTACTGAGCACACCAAACAGAGATTGTATGCAAACGTTATGACCTGGGGAAGATGACATACCAATTGACCCCATTGGGGCCCACAATCCTTTTGGAATTTCATCTCCTAGATCTAGGTTTTTGGATGTTTTGGGTTCCCTCATTGGTACTTTATGTTAAAAAGGGCCTTTCAACCTCATTGTAATGTGCATAGCTATCATATCTCTTCTTAGAGATAAGCTACCATTATTCAAGAGATTTTTTTTCATTCCACATTTGTACAATTTCAGCATATTCCATTTATTAATAGAATTCAGATTTTACTATATCTCTATGTTTTTATCATAAATTTGTAAGTCATTTCATTCACTTCATAAATTTGGATCATTATTTTTATTTTCTAGAATTCTCACAATGGTCATCAAATTTTAATTTATAAATCCAAACCTCAAGTACTTTTTTTCCAATATCGTTTGTGCATCATACATTCCTTACAAGATTTCATAAAGAGTTCATTAGAAAAAATTATTTTATTTCATTAAATATTCTACACAACCAGTTCTTTCTATCTTCTACATTTCTTTTAGTGGTCATCAAATTTCACTTTATAACTCTAAAACCAACAATCCTTTTTAATATCAACTCAAACTCATTATGCATATCTATAAAAATGTATATTCTTAAAACAAATTCAAATTGCATATATATAACCCTTAAATAGTTTTCCCTATCTAACTATCTACATTTAATATTATTTAAAATTTTGATATGTATGATATAGATCTCCATGATTTTATATTTACATTAGAATCTCAAATAACAACAATATTTAAAACTTCCATAATTTGATTCAACAAATTTAATATTTTTACTTTTGAACTAGCTAGGTCTTAAGATGGAATCTTTCTTACACCAACTTTACTACTTAATTTTAAAAAGAAGAAAAAACTAAAAAAACAAAATATAAAAAACACGTTGATTGTGAATACTAGTCAAAACTTTTCTTTTCTGAGGATTATTGAAAAATATTGATATAAACTATATTTTGTGATTATTGATAGCAATACAAAATTTTGGTCTCTAAGAAAGTTATGATTATCCAATAGAATAGAATATGGATACTAGTAATTTTTTTGTAAGATCAAAATAATTATATTACTATCAAAAACATTAGCATACATCATTGATTGCTTCTACTAGTATGCCATTTTGGAAACCATACTAGTAGCATATACACAAAAAAAATCTGATTGTCCACGCTACTTTTAACTTGAAAATTTGATAACTAAAAAATTATACAAACTACTACGTTGAAAAGAAAAGACAAATTGGATAACGTAAAAAGACTATTAGACATTATTGTTGCACAATAGTGCCCTATTGATATTCATTCTACAAGGGTGTCCTATGGGCTAGTGTGGCTCTTTATCAGATTATGATGAAGAAGGATCCATGTTTATCAGACTCTTAGTTAACATTGTGCATTTTATTGAGTTTCTCCAATTTCCCCAGAAGCTTTGTCATGCATATAATAATTTATTGTTGTCTGTCTACCCTATTTGTGAGGACTCCTCCATTTAGAGTTTTTATGTGCCAATATAAGTTAGCTATTTACATGTAGGAGGAGGCTCTAACTTTGGTAGGGTTCCTAATGTCATGGATCCATTCTCTAGTTCCCTACTCTACGTGTGTCAATAATGGACTTGCGAGATTTTTTGACTAGTTCTTTCATGCCAGAGCTTGCTCTTTGAACATCTACAGGGATGATATCCCTATATATTTCCATCATTTCTCTAGTAGCTGATTGAGCATGAGTTCCATGTTTATCAAAATCTTAGTTAACATTATACGTGTTATTGCTTTCTTCCAATTTCCCCATAAGCTCTTCCATGCATATAATCATTTATTCTTGTTTGTCTACCCTATCTATGACGAATCCTCCATTTAGAGTTTATATGTGCCAATATAAGTTAACTATTTACATGTAGGAGGAGGCTCTAACTTTGGTAGAGTTCCTGATGTCTTGGATCCATTCTCTAGTTTCCAACTCCAAGTGTGTCAAGAATGGACTTGCAGAATTTCTTGACTAGTTCTTTCATGCTAGAGATGGCTTTCTAAACATCTATAGGGATGATATCCCTATATCTTTCCATTATTTCTCTGGTAGCTGATTGAGAATGAGTTCCATTAATGGAGGGAGGATTAAATTAAGGATCAAGTCGAGCTCTCCTAGCTTTGCAGAGTGAATTAGATGGTCTACATCTAGCCATGTAGAGGAGAAATAAAAGAGGAGTTTGGGGAATGGAGAGAGAAAATTGGGAGGGAATTTTGGAAGGGGAGACGAGAGGAGAGGAGGGAAGGAGGGGAGACAAAAAGCACATAACACATATGGGGAGATTATTAGTGAAATGGGAGGTGGGGGGGAGAGTAACAAGGGAAGAGAAGGACATGAGGATGAGAGGGACAACTAGAAATTTAATCAGAGGGGTAAGGGAAGAGACCAAAGAAGGAGCAGGATGGGAGAATAGAGAGAGAGACTAAGAGAGAATTCCAGGATGGAAAAATACCTCCAAGAACAATTGAACCTAGAAAGGAAAGAAAAAACCAGAAGCCAATAAAGCCTAAGAATTAATGAAAGCCATTTAAAAGAGAATTTAATACCAAATCAGAATTCTAAAGGGGAAAAACCATGAAATTGAATTTGAAAGTGTTGGTTTCTCTATGAGAGGGCATACAAGATATAATGAAGAATGTGAAACAATTGCTACTCAAGATAACAACCATACTACATACCCTCAATTGTTCCATGGATTAACTGTGCTAATTTGAGAGTTTCACATTAGAGAAATTTTGAGGTCTAAAATGGGCCTCTTAAGGAATATTATAAAATAATAGCGGAAATAATAAAATAATATTAGATTACCTCATCAAGTTTTGGAGGGGAAAAAAGGAAAAAATACTTTTTCAACTATTATTGGACACATCAGAGATAGAAGAGTAGTTTACATTGATAAAGCTCAAATTTGGTTTCATCGAATAAGAAACCATTGATCATATCATGGAAACACAAGTTAAGGACACTTTACAATAGAGTATGCAACTTTACCATATTATTAAAACATGGCATCTCGTGCACCAAGGCAAGTTTCTCACATGGAGCCAAGTTCAGCAAAAGTTTCCCCATCTGATGTTGACATTCAATGCAATTCAGACCATTTCTTCCTAAGGGGGTACAATTGATCATGGTGAATATTGATGGCCACTCACCTATATAATTGTATCAAAGCATAGTTCTCCATCTTGGTTTTTTTTGTATATTTTGTTAGGTCCTAAACTTATGGGGCTATTTTGAGGCCCAAAATGACACTTTTTTGATGTGGAAAGACCTAGGAGATAGCCATTGGATCTAGCCTCAACCTAGTGAAAATGTGTACTTCTCAGCTAAACATTTCCAATGGGCTATGGAGTGCACTAAACATAGATTGTATGCAAAAGTTACGACCTCGGGAATTTAATGTAACAATTTACCCCATTGGGGCCCACAAACCTTTTGGAATTTCATGTCCTAGGCTTAGTTTTTTTTTAATGTTTGGGGTTTCCTCATTGGTAATTTATTTTAAAAAGGGTCTTTTAGCCTCATTTTAATGTGTGTAGCTATCATATCTCTTCTCATAGATAAGATACCACCATTCAAGTGAATTTGTTTCATTGCACATTTTTACAATTTTAGCATATTCCATTGATTAATAGAATTTATGTTTTACTGTATCTCTATGCTTTTATCAGCTTTTTATCATAAATTTGGATCATTCTTTTTATTTTCTACAATTCTCACAATGGTCATCAAATTTAAATAGATAAATCCAACCCTTGAGTACTTTTCTCTAATATCATTTGCGCTTCATACATTCCTCACAAGATTCATAAAGAGTTCACTAAAAAAATATTGTGTTTCATTAATTATTATACACAACCACTTCTTTCTATCTTCTACATTTCCTTTTGAGTGGTAATCAAATTTCACTTTATAACTCCAAAACCAACAATATTTTTAAATATCAACTCAAGCACATTAGATATAGCTATAAAAACACATATTCTCAAAACAAATTCAAATTGATATATACATATACATATACATATACATATACATACACATATACATACATACATATATATATATATATATATATATATATATATATATATATATATATATATATATATATAACCCTTAAAATAGTGTTTTCATATTCTAATTATTTGCATTTAATATTATTTAAAATTTTGACATCTACACAAAAAGGAAGAATATGATATAGATTTCCATGATTTTATATTCGTATTAGAATCTCAAATAACAACAATGTTTAAACATTCCATAATTTAATTCAACAAATTTAATATTTTTATTTTTGGATGTGCTAGGTCTTAAGATGGAATCTTTCTTACACCAATTTTACCGATTATACACACACACACACATTGTGATTATGAATAGAACTCAAAACTTTTATTTTCTAAGGAATATTGAAAAATATTGATATAAAGTATATTTTGTGATTATTAATAAAAACACAAATTTGTGTTCTGTAGGAAAGTTATTATGATCCAATAGAATAGAATATGGATAGTATTATTTTTTTGTACCATTAGAATAATTATGTTACTATCAGAAATATTAACATATATAATTGATTGCTTCTACTAGTCTACCACTTGGGAAACCATACCATTAGCATATGCACAAAATCTTCTGATTGCCCATGTTATTTTTAACTTTAAAGTCTAATAACCAAAAAATTACATAGATCACTACATAGAAAAGAAAAGATAGATTGGATAACATAAAAATACTATTGGAAATTATTATGTTATTGCACAATAGTGACATATTGATCTTCATTCTATAGGGATTTCCTCTAAGACAGTGGTTGTGGCTCTCTATTAGATTCTGATGAAGGGCCCATGTTTATCAAACTCATAGTTAAAAGTGTGAATTTTATTGATTTTTTCTAATTTCCCTAGAAGCTTCGCAATTTATATAATCATTTATTATTGTTTGTTTTCCCTATCCATGAGGACTCTTCCCTTTAGATTTTTGATGTGTCGATATAAGTTGACTATTTGCATGTAGGAGGATAAAATATGGTAGAGCTCCTGATGTCTTGGATCCATTCTCTAGTTTCTTACTCCATGTGTGTTAGGAATGGACTTGCGGGATTTCTTAACTAATTCTTCCAGACCGGAGATGGTTATATGAACATATACATGGATGTTATCCATATATCTTTCCATTATTTTTTCTAGTAGCTAACTGAGAATGAGTGCCACAAATGGAGTGATGACTGAATTTAGAAGGAGAGGAAGGATCAATTTGACCTCTCCTAGATTTGTGGAGTGGATCAGATGGTCTACGTCTAGCCATGAAGAGGGGAAAGAAAATAGGAGTTTGGGTGAAAGGAGAAAGCAACTTGGGAGGGAAGTTATATTAGGATGAGGGGACAGGAGGAGAGGAGGGAAAGATCGGAGCCAAAAAGCACATAATAAGGATGGGGCAAGTATTAGTGCAACGAGATGGGGAAAGAGTAACAGGGGAGGATAAGGACATGGGGATGAGAGGGATGAATAGAAATGTGATGAAAGAGATAGGGGACGAGACTAGAGAGGGATCGAGAGGGTAGAATAGTGAAATAGACTAAGAGAGACTTTTATGATAGAAAAATACCTCCCAAAATAATTAAACCCAAAAGGGAAATAAAAAACAAGAAGCCAATAAAACCTAAGAATGAATGAAAACTAGTGATAGGAGAATTTAAGACAATTAGAATTCCAAAGTGGCAAAACCAAGAAATTGAACCTGCAAATATTGGTTTCTCTATGAGAGGGCATTCTAGATGGAGCAAAGAGTATGAAATAATTGCTACTCAATATAACAACTAGACCCCATAACCTCAATTGTTCCATGGATTAACTATTCTAATTTGAGAGCTTTGATGTTTGTTTTCCTTTCACCATGGATGGATGCTTAAAATTATGTGTAGGTGTTCTCTTCTTACTATCTGAAATCCTTCTTGTCACCTATCAACATTATTTTTCTACCATTTCCCATGACCTCCCATAATGAGAAACCACTCCCTTCATTACATGAAAACTAGGTTGAGTGTATCTTCACTAAGTTTCATAGAAACCAACTCTACATCTCTGCAAAATCAACAAACTTACCATACACCCATATACTCATGTAATAACTTAGTATATGTGCAGGATTCCAAGTGGAAGGAAGCCTATCATCCTGTTGGAACCCATCTATGCTACATCATTTTCTATCCAAACCTTCCATTTACAAGCCATATTCAGACCCTTACAACATATTTTGTAACTATCATCTTACCAATTTTCACTAAATGCCTTCATTTTACCTTATGGTTAATTATTAATGATTTCTTTTCTTTTTAATGATTAAATGAGTTTTTAATATGGTTTTATCAATGGAGATTTACTAATGTGTATTATAGACATTTTTGTTCCTTACAGCATTGAGCATGAAATGTCCATAATATAAGGGATCCAAAGTCCCTAAAAATGTTGTTCCTACCGCTAGAGGAACAAGGCTAACAAACCATAGCAATTCACAGAATTTCTCCACCAGAAACTGCTCAAAAACAAGCCAATTCAGGATCATTTCAGTGGCTACACTAGCTGTTTGCGCTGAATGTCAAAGCCAACACTGGCTACCTGCATTGAATGTCAACTGGAACACTGGCTACCTGCGCTGAACGAGAGTGGACATGTGGCAGGCTCATTTCTCAAGGTGTCAAAACCCAGGAAGCTTCCAAAATGACACTTGCCTCAGGGAATTCGACTGGTGATGAGCAAGAGGTTCCAAATCTCCAAGTGGAAGCAAGAACCTCCAAGTGGACTCAAGAACTGACAGAGGGAGAGGACACTAGTTAGATCTCAAGCTGACTCATCCTCTCTCCAAACATCTATATATGGATCTCTCCTCCATGAGATCTAGAGGCTGGAATTTTGTTATTGCAAAGAATTGTTGTTGGTTTGAGATTGGAATCATTGGGTGCTTAATGCTTTGAAGGGGGTGAAGATAGGAATTCCATTTGCTGGGAAGGAGATGCTGGATTGGAGCCCTTTGGGTTGTATCTCTTCCTGAACCTTGTTATTCATCAATAAAGCTATCTTGGTTTCTCCTATATGCTGATGTATCCTTGATGTATGATTGCATTAGTATATTTAGTTTATTTCTAATCCTGAACTAGTCATGAATATGAATCCATGTCTTGTGTAGTGTTCTCTTCTTGTGATCTTGCAGAAACCTCTTGAAGCTGGGCGAGCGAGAGGACAAGTAGCTGGGAATCCTCCAAGAGAAGAGAGACCGGATCGAGGGACAAACGGAAGACATCGGTTAGTCCATCTATCTATCTTCATTCTTAATTCATAAAGGAAGAAATACTAGAGTAGCTGTCTCTGTTTGTTGCTAAGGCACTGTCACACCTTAGGTGGATAAAATCATCCTGCATAGGCATTTTTCCCCACAACAAATTGTCGACTCCGCTGGGGAGATTTGTTTAGTCATTTTATTTGTGTTTCTATCATTGTTTGTTCCATAGACTTGACAGCAACAATCGAACTGCATCTGCTTTTCTCGGATGCAAAGAAGACAGTTGCTGCTTTGATCCAATCACTGGACTTGTCTATGATCTGAACAATGGACTCACAAATGATTTGATGATCCTTGTGATAGATCTTAGTACCCCTCAAAGCATCCCTTTGATTACACCTTGCTTGTTGCTTTTATTTGGCCTGAAACAGTTGATTAAATAGCAATCTGTGACCCAGAACCTGTGGGAAACGAGACTTTCTCCTTCATCGCAGACCCAGTGAAGGGATTCTACATTTCAACGTAGGTCCCGTGAAGGCTACCTGCGCTGAATGTAAAAACCCCTGTGTTGAGGTTGCGCTGAACCAGTTTGTCCTAGTGCAGCTGGGGTTCTCTGCTGTGTTTTGCCTTGTTTTGATCTCTAATTTTTGCAGCATGTAACCAGCATAGGTACCAGTCTGATAACTCCTTTTCTCTGCTTAGATTCCGCCTCCTTTTGTACAAAAAGATTGTGAGTGTTTTTATGTGTTTGTGGCGTCATTTACAGTCTTCCTTTGCATGAGTGAAATAGTCATCCTGTAGCCTTTGATTCAGATCTATTGATTGTGATCTTAGGAGAGAGTTCATTGGTTGTTTGCAGTTGATTATACATTTGCTTTTGCTTATTGGTTTGAGTTTGTCTCTTTTAAGTGTCAAAACAAGTATTCATTTCGAAAATCGTTAAGTGTTGTAATCTCTTCTACCCTCTCTGATTTCGAAAAAGTAAACTTGTTTGTATTTTTCATTTAAAAGCAAATTCAAAGTTGTACAAAAAGCTTTCTTTGTAGGCATCAATACTAAGAAAGTGGAAAACAAACACCTGCATTGTGCATTTGCATTTGATAGTTTGCATGTTGGATTTAGGAAAAGTGCATTAGAGTGTGTTGATTGCTCTTTGAGAAAAGATGGTGTCTTTCTTTCTTTTCCCTTAGTAGCTAGGATTTTCAAAGTTGAAAAGATATAAAGCTTGCTTATCATCTTTAGACTGCATTTAGGAATTTGTATCATACATCTCGTGGTGAACCTTGAAAGGCAAAATTTAAAAAGATCAACCTAAAATAAATTGAATGAACTTAACAACGCTTTCCAACATAACGCACTGTAGGAATTTACAGGGTAAGTTCCACAGAAGAATACCAAAAGGACACCGCTCACAACCAGATCTCAAATCAATACACCAGTATTTTTGACGTGGTTAAAACCCTCAGAGTGCAAGGAGGGAAACAGTCCACGGCCTGTCCCAACGTGGGTACAGACAATTTATTAATCAAAGAATGAAAATTTACATAAGCTTCTCTCATGCACGGATTACCCGAACAATGACCCTCCATGCGCTTTAAATAGAACTCATGGACCAATCGGGTGTCAAGCCACGGATCAAGTGTCGGTAATACCGAGGTGAGAGTGAACCGTCGGATCACTACATATCGTGACCGTCGGATTGTAAGTTACAAAATGTACAACGGTAAAGAAACACACTTTACCTAACTCTAACCTAACTCTATACTAGACCAAGTTGAACTTAACTATATCCTATGTGTCGGAATATCCTAACATCCCCCCTTAAGAACAACTTGGGATAGGATTGAAGGATTTACAAATATGACACAATAGGAGAAGGAAGGAGGCACTAGAGCCTATCCCCCCTTAGTGACAACTTCCTGAACTCCAAGCATATATCGAAGTTTAGTGAACTTCGCCTCTGTGAGAGCCTTTGTGAAGATGTCTGCAACCTGATCATCCGTTGGACAATATTGCACTTCAAGAACATGGTCAAGAATGAGCTTTCTGATGAAGTGCATGTGTAGTTCAATGTGTTTGCTGCGCTGATGCTGGACTGGATCTTTGCATAGCTGAATGGCACTTTGATTATCACACCAAAGTGTGGTTGGATGCTGCTGCTCAAAGCCAAACTCTGATAGGATCTGACGAAGCCACAAGGCTTCCTTACTAGCTTCCACGGCACCACGATACTCTGCTTCTGCTGACGAAAGAGAAATGGCAGCCTGTTTCTTACAAGCCCATGTAATAGGTCCTGAACCAAGAGTGAAGACATAACCGGCAGTAGACTTCCGATCATCAAGGTCACCAGCCCAATCAGAATCAGTGAAACCAACTAACAGAGGAGCTGCTTTGGCACTGTAATGAATCCCAAACTGTATTGTACCTCGAACATAACGAAGTATTCTTTTAGCTGCTTTCCAATGACTTTCACGGGGGTTTTGCATAAAACGAGCAACAAGGCCAACAACAAAGGAAAGATCAGGACGAGTATGGGTTAAATACAAGAGTTTTCCGACAAGTTGACGGTATAAGGTAGCATCAACTTCAGGAGAAGTACAAGAGACTGAAAGTTTGACTCCAGACTGAAAGGGAGAAGGGGCTGGCTTACAGTCTTCCATGTGAAAATGACGAAGAATATCACAAGCATACTTGGACTGGGAAAGGAAAATACCCTCTTGGGATTGCAAGACTTGAAGACCGAGAAAATAGTGTAAGTGTCCTAAGTCTGTCATTTCAAATTTCTTTTTAAGGCTGGACTTCACATGGTTTATAAGGTTGGGATCACTACCAGTAAGAATAAGATCATCAACATAAAGAACAAGGATGATGAGAGAGTTGCCCACTTTCTTGGTGTAGACAGTATTGTCAGAATGACACCTAGAAAAGCCAGATTCTAAAAGAAAGCTATCCATTTTGGCATACCAAGCTCGAGGAGCTTGCTTGAGGCCATAAAGGGATTTCTTAAGTCGACAAACGAGGCTGGAGTCTGTTTGTATGAAGCCAATGGGTTGTTCCATATAGATTTCTTCCTGCAAGTCCCCATGCAAGAAGGCAGATTTAACATCCATTTGATGGACTTCCCATTTTAAAGAGGCAGCAAGGGAAAGAACAAGGCGGATAGAGTTCATTTTGGCAACTGGAGAGAAGGTTTCAGTGTAGTCAATGCCTTCAACCTGTGAAAAGCCCTTAGCAACTAGACGAGCTTTATGTTTATCAACTTTCCCATCTGGTCCATACTTGGTTCTGTAAACCCATTTGCATCTAACAAGTTTGCGTCCCTTTGGTAGAGGAACAAGATCCCATGTATCATTTGTCATCAATGAATGATATTCTTCATTCATAGCTGTTTCCCAATGTGGATGGCCTGAAGCTTCTGCAAAAGTGTCAGGATCATGATTTACTGGAGCTTGAGCCAGTAAAGAAGAGGCTCTTTCAAACTGAGAACGTGTACGTCGCTGATCTGTAGGATCACCGGCAAGATCACCTGCTGCATCCCGAGTAGCACGGACCCATCTTGGAAGTTGAGGATCCTGAGAAGGTGGGGAAGGATTATCATCCTCGCTTTCATCATCAGAAGAAGAAATGTTTTCAAAGATAGAAGAGATGGGAAGAGGTGGCACATCCGCCGGACTAGGCTCGCAGGCCGATTTATTTTCATCAAATTTTACATCTCTTCTAATGATAACATTTTTGGACTTAAATGGAATAAGTCTATAGCCTTTTACATCTTCAGAATATCCAACAAAAGTACATTTCTCACTCTTAGGTTCTAAGGCTTTATGCTTTTCATCTGGAATATGGGCCCATGCTTCACTTCCAAACACACGAAAGTGACTTACATCTGGTTTAATGGAACTCCAAGCTTCTTCTGGAGTGATATTCTCTAGAACCTTAGTAGGAGTGCGATTGATTATATAATTTGCACAATTAATTGCTTCGGCCCAAAAACTAAGACTGAGTCCTTTAGATTGCAGCATACAATTAGCCATTTCCTTTAAGGTGCGATTTTTCCTTTCAGCTACACCATTTTGTTGTGGAGTGTATGGAACAGTATGTTGCATTTGAATTCCATTTTCGGTGCAAAAGTTGATGAATGCATTTTTAACATATTCTCCACCATTATCAGTTCTTAGCTTAAGAATTTGATGTCCAGATTGTTTTTCAACGAATGCTTTGAAGGCCAAAAAGGTGGTAAATACTTCGCTCTTGAGTTTTAAGAAGTATACCCAAGTGCGTCTAGAGAAATCATCAATGAAAGTTAAGAAGTACTTGCAGCCAGAGAATGAAGCAACAGGAAGAGGACCACATAAATCACTGTGCACAAGCTGTAAAGGGGCTGAGGCGTGCCAAGAGGCACGTTTGTCAAAACTGTCCCGATGATGTTTTCCGAGTACACATCCGGAACAAACACCATCTTTGCAAGATACCATAGGAAGACCTGTCACCATGTTTTCTTTACATAGATGCTGAAGGGAGCGATAGTTTAAGTGACCAAACCGCTCATGCCAAAGTTTGCTCACTTCATCATTATGAGCAACAAATACTGAGGGAAGATGGGATGACCCAAAGTTGTGAAACTTATACAACCTTTTGGAATCATCAGCAAGACCAGTAGCTAGAATCTGTTTAGGATCTTTTAGATCCTTGATTACAACATCATGAGGTGAAAATTCAACAATTTTACCTTCACCTGAATGAGTTATCTGATAGACAGATAGAAGGTTGCAGGATAAGTTTGGAACACATAATACATCATTGAACTGACCATTGTCTAGATGAACAGTTCCAGTCCCTACAACATTAAGAGATCTATCATCACCAACATATATATTTTTGGTGTTACAATCATTTAAAGAAGAAAACATGGCTTGGTTTTTGGCCATGTGACAAGAGGCTCCAGAATCAATGAGCCACTCATGAGAATGAGAAGAAGAAGAAGATACATTTAATGCATAACCAGACTGAGATGATTGACGATGACATGCAGAAAATGCCGTTCCGGAAGTTGAAGTTGAAGTAGGCTCCAGATGGATGTTATGTTTCTTCATTGCGGCTTCCAAGGCTTCCATCTTCTTAAAGCATTTAGATTCTAAGTGGCCATCTCGATTACAAAAGTTACAATGTCTTTCAGTCTTCTTCCATTTGTTTTTATTGGTCTTATCATATTGCTGAAATGATCTTTCATCTTGAGGCTGAGTTGGTTTAGGACCATTCCTTTGAGGATAAGACTTCTTAGGATTCTTTGAATTTGGTTGCTGCTGGGCGGCTAACGCTTTTGTGGAAGAGTTTCCAAGATTAAGAAGACCAAGGTGTAAGAGTTTTTCTTGTTCTCTTATTAAGGAATCACAAAAGGAGTCAAAGGAAGGGGGCTTGTAGTCTTTGCCTTGACAAATGAA
Organism: Pinus tabuliformis; assembly: GCA_031772625.1. NCBI lineage: Eukaryota > Viridiplantae > Streptophyta > Pinopsida > Pinales > Pinaceae > Pinus > Pinus tabuliformis. The sequence continues at coordinate 554,286,370 of CM062818.1, forward strand.
AGCTTCCCTGGTAGAATGGAAAGTGGAAACAAATACAGAGTAGGCTGGTCCTAACTTAGTAAGGATGGAATAAATAAGGTTACCATCATCTTTCTTAACTTTAACACCTTCCAAGAGATATCTAAGGTTCTTGAATTTTGACAAGAAATCTTCAATGCAAGAAAAATTATTAGGATCCAAAGTAAGCAGCTCATTTTCAAGTTGATGGGATCTAATTTCATTTTTAATCCCAAAAACTTTAGCAAGTTTTTCTAATGCTTCATGAGGAGTTTCAATTTCTGCAATGTGGAATCTAAGATCAGGAGAAACAGACATTCCTATCAAGCCACGTGCTTGATCTTGTCGATTTTCCCATTTTTCGGCCTTGTCTTCATCTTTGGGTTTCTTCTCTTGGTCTGTGGCTATTCTGAAGAGACCTTTACTTCTAAGTAAATCTCCCATGTAGGCTACCCATTGGAAGTAGTTAGTGCTGTCAAGAATGACTTGGCATGGACTTTCCATTTTTGAAAAACAACTGAAGCTGAAGATGCTGAAAGTGAAGTGGTCCAATGGATAGATCTCGAAAAAATAGGCGGTTTTAAAAAAAACGGCTCTGAAAAAGGCTTCCGGATGAAGAAGTTATGGCTTTTTTTAAAAAAAAAATTGTTGACGTTGCCGGCAAAGTGCGCGAATGTGCGGGAATGAAAAAATCCGCCCCCACAAAATGGAGACTTGAACCCAAGACCTCTACTCTCTTAAAAGGTCTTTGAACCAATTGATCTATACAAAAGATTTGAGAGAGAGAGAGAGAGAGAGAGAGAGAGAGAGAGAGAGAGGGGGGGGGGGGGGGGGGCCTCGATTTGCGTGCTTGCCTTGGGAAGACTCTTTTCCCCTACAAAACACAAAACACAAAACCCAACACGAATATCCAAAGAAAAAACGAACCTTACGGCTCGAAGTTAGCTTTAGCCAAAAAACTAGAAATTTTAAAAAAAATCTCAAAGTTAGCTTTTAGCCGAAAAACTAAATATTTTCCTCAATGTTTCTGATTTTCCGAGATCACACTAAGGTGCAGGGAAAAGAGCATACGCATGAGAAAAATCCTTTCTTTCTGTTTCTGATTTGCCCAGATCGCACAGAGTCGCAGGGCAAAGAGCATACGCAGAAATGAAAGGTATAGATCCGGGAAAAAAAAAAAGGCTAAATAAACCGAAACCGAAATAAGCAGAGAGAAAATGACAGTAAACTGCAAAAAAAACACTGTATACCTCCCGATCTGAAAAATGACGCAGCTAGGGCTACCGGAAACCTTTTCGCGTGAAACGAAAGGGGTTCCTCACTGAAACAGATGCTCCGAATGCAACAGAGCAGTCCTCTCGGCCCGAAAGCAGTCAGAAACAGCAGATCTAGGAAACGACAGCCGCATGCAGTTCTACCGGCTTCAGATTTGGATCACCAACGGACGCGGCCCTCAAATAGCTTTGATACCATGTAGGAATTTACAGGGTAAGTTCCACAGAAGAATACCAAAAGGACACCGCTCACAACCAGATCTCAAATCAATACACCAGTATTTTTGACGTGGTTAAAACCCTCAGAGTGCAAGGAGGGAAACAGTCCACAGCCTGTCCCAACGTGGGTACAGACAATTTATTAATCAAAGAATGAAAATTTACATAAGCTTCTCTCATGCACGGATTACCCGAACAATGACCCTCCATGCGCTTTAAATAGAACTCATGGACCAATCGGGTGTCAAGCCACGGATCAAGTGTCGGTAATACCGAGGTGAGAGTGAACCGTCGGATCACTACATATCGTGACCGTCGGATTGTAAGTTACAAAATGTACAACGGTAAAGAAACACACTTTACCTAACTCTAACCTAACTCTATACTAGACCAAGTTGAACTTAACTATATCCTATGTGTCGGAATATCCTAACACGCACAACCTAGAGGTCTAGGCTAGAGACGTGTTCCGGCATCGTAAAGCCTGGTGACTGTCGATCTCATGGATGGTGGGTGACTCCTCCTGAGGGAAGATAGCGCCAGTGCGGATTGTGCTCCCACGTACCATCACGTATATATTTAGAGACCCCTATAGGCATAACACCTTTATCCTTAGGAAGCCGTGTCGGCCGCCCTACTGATCGCAATGCACTGAACAGAGCATTCAGGAAGATCGACCGCCCGTACCCTAAAAAGTATTCTGTGGTTTTGCGAAAAGTTTGGCACACCCTCTGCCTAGAACTCCAGAGCAGTTTCTTTTGGCCTTTTTCAGACTCTATAACAGAAAAAGTCCATCCGAGCATTTGTCACTTCGGGCTCGTTAAAACATCGAAGGAGACTAGAGTCATATTTAGCTTTTTCTCGACTCTTTAAAAGTGAAAAAGCAAGTTGTGTCTAAAAGCGTCTAAAAAACTCGTTTAATTCAGAAACACACTTTCCCTTTTTGTATTTTGGTTGATCGAGTAATCCACAATCGTGGAAGAAAATCAATTGAAACCCCGTCGTTCGCGGAGGCTTACGAGTCAACCGTCTTTATCTCCGGAATCGAAAACAGTATGGACAAAGCGAACTCGTTTAACCGGTTCGAAATCTCCTATCAAAGTTAGAACAAGTGTTCCAACGACATTTGAGATTCTGGTTACTCCAAACATTTCTGGAAACCCTGCCTCTATAGAAGAAGTTCAACAGCCGCAGAGGGACAGTAACACTGATCCTAGTCTGTGGGCAAATACTTGCGTTACTAAATCAGTTCCATCTGTGACCAGTTCAGAGAGTCTTACTCCTCCAACAACTGTCGCTGTCGATTCAACCCCTTCTTCGGCACCAGAAATATTTTACGGACCTGACGGTCTTCCTCTTCCACCTGGTTTGATTGTGATAGAGGAAATTGTAGAGGATCTGCAAGCAAGTACTCCAACACAGGTTGGAGTCGGGGTCACTCTATTTCCTTCATCAGAAGTTAGTCTACCACAAGTGGAAGTTCCTGTAGAATCGCTAGGCAATCTATTGGATAGACTCAAAATGTCTGAACAACCGTCAACATCTAGGACCGTGTCAAATGACACAGCGACAGCAGAAGCCCCTACCGTCACTCCGACAATGTTTACCGGCATACCATCTCTCCCGACTAGCTCACAACCGCTAGAAGGAGTCCACCAAGGGACTATTTCGACAGTGTGGTCTGTTCCAGTTTGTTCATCTGGAATAATATCCGGCAACTCTTACGTTGAGACTCGCCAGATTGATCCATTTGGAGGTCAATTTGGGAAATCCAGTCCCCAAGGACAAACAATCCCGTTGAGTTCCGGATTGCTACCGTATGGGGGGCAGTATGCCCTTTCACTACCCCCTCCGGGAGGGTATCCATATGGGAGTTCACAATAGTATTCAGGTTATACTGGAATTACATCAAGTGGTTGGGTACCTATGCTACCTCAAAAACCAAGGGTTGTATATTCTATGCAACAGTGTGTACCAATGTCGAATATCCCGACCACACCGGCTACTGTGACAGTGTCGCAAGTTCAAACGTTGCCTGTTGTATGTCAACCTCAGATTTCTCAGGTTGTAACGCAACAGCCCCTTGACCTTGGGACACAACCACAATCGCCAACTGGTGGGGAGACACAGGTCCAAACAGGTACAATTACCCCACACCTTGGTCCAACAGTTAGTATAGCACAACAGAACATGGCCTCACAACCATGGCTAGTGCAATACCAACAACCACAATTCCAGCAAGTGTACCAAGGTTCTGAGTAGCAGATCTTTGTGAACAGTGGACAACCGTATATTCAAAACGGTCAAAACCAACTGCTTTACAGTAGTCAAATCCACCAACCGTATCAATCATACCAACATCAATTACATTATGCTGGTATGCAAAGGCCCACTTCTCAAGCGATTCCATCGTACCCTGGGTATGCTTCACCTAACCTGAATCAACAGTTACCATTCGTGGCAACTTTAGAGTTACCCGATTTACACCGGTTAACAAACGATCCGATTGATTACGCCCCTTGGTGGCCAGCGGTTCCTCACAAACTTCCATCTGACATTCCTAACTTCAATGGAAATCCAGGTGAAGACCCATCGAATCACGCGATGACTTTTCATCTGTGGTGTTCATCAAACACCCTAAACGATGATTCGATAAGGCTTCGCCTTTTCCAGAGGACGTTAACGGGTCCAGCGGCTAAATGGCATATTGAATTGCCTAGAGCCTCGTTCGACAATTTCAGCTACCTAGCCACGACTTTCTTAACACATTTTCAATTACCGATAAGGTATGAAACGGGAACAGAAATCTTAACCAACTTCAAGCAGACAACTGCCACTCATATATCCAATCATATACATGAGTGGCATCGTCCCCGTAGGATGGTGAAAACATACGTTCCCGATCAGCTGTTAGCTGAATGGTTTATAAAGTCGTTACTTCCTGCTATAACAGAAGATGTGGCCAAGGGGGGAGTCGTAATGGAGGAGAAAGTTATCGCTCATGCACAATATCTAGACTTAGTCTATACTCAGTCTGGCACGCTCTACGACAAAATATCAGATGCCCCTAGACCGGAATTCTCAATTCCTCCTCCTCCTAAATCAAATAGTGACTCTCATGCCGGTGATGGTGTGATTGGCACGGCAAACGCGAAATCGACAAAGGCTTCGTCTAAGAAAGCCCATAAGAATTCGGATCAAAATGCAAAAGATGAAATTCTTGCTTCAGAAGTAAATGCCGTATCGACAGATAAAGGCAAAGAAACCAAACAACCAGGGAGCAAGAAGAAACAAAACAAAGGGAAGAAGAAGAAACAGGGTGAGTCATCTCCTGGAAAAACTTCTTCAAACCCTCCTGGAAATAGGAAATATCCATGTCAGATATGTGATGAGGATCATCGGACATGGGAATGTCCGTACAAAGTTGAGCTAAAAAGGTTCTTCAAAAGTTCGCAAACCTCGGCTGTGTTAACTAATCCGTTTCCCAATCCAGGTCAAAATCTGGTTGATAGTGGAAATACTTCCCCGTCACAAGTGCTTATGTTGTCGGTTTCAAAACAGCAGAATGATGGTTTGATTTCGACAAGGAACAAAGATTACGGGAATCCGCAGCTGTCGAACAACAAAGGTAAAAATCAACCAAGTAGTTCAACAACAACTTCGACAGAAGTTGTACCACCCATCATTCTTGAATTAACAATAAAACTGCCAAAGGGAGTAGTACACAAGTCGACATTTAATCCTCCCGCCAGAGCGGCACAGCATTATAACATAGTGGAAGATTTGGCCCAATCGCCATCCGCTATGTCGACTCTTGAAGTACTACAAAATTTCCCATCCCAAAGGCAGGCTTTGTTATCAGCTATTGGTGGGGTTGATCCTAAGGATTCCAATCTTGTATCCTTCGACCACAAAGGATACGATCCTCAGTTACCAACTCAACTAGCTTTCCTTATTCAAGTGAAATCCCTCAACAAAACTGTTCACCGAACAATCATTGATGAGGGGGCATCTACATGTATTATGTCGATGAGTTGCTGGAAAACTTTAGGATCTCCGACCTTGTCGTGATCATCGACGACATTGAAAGCATTCGACGGAAGGACTTATACCCCGTGCGGTATCCTTAATAACTTGAAAGTTGAACTAGGAGGAAAAACAGTAGAAATAGATGTCGAAGTCATTGATGGGAATCTTGACTACAACATCCTACTGGGAAGACCATGGGTATATGCCATGGCAGCTGTTGTGTCGACTTATTTTAGGAAGATCGCATTCCCTTTTCAAGGAGGGATTACGATCGTCGACCAACAAGACTTCCTCCCTAATGGTTCACAAGTTACAGGAAGCATTCCAATGATCCATGGAAGCAACCATTCGCTTCAAGACATCGGAGTAGGCCTACTGAAAGACCCCACATTAATGGGAACTTTCGCACTTCCACCTCCATTCTATATAGGGGAAGTAGCATTGGTAAGAGCCTGCAACATGATATCTTCCACGAAGATCTCAGAAGACGATATCGACATGGATCATGCGATGGTTTCCCCCCAAGCCCTATAGAAATATTGTAGCAATCAATGTTTCGGGCATGGGAGGCGAACCCAAGTCAACACTCATCAAGCGTTTGGGTAGATAGGTCTAGAGAATATGGTACCGCATTAGATCCTTGGTCGAAAGTACATGGGACTGACGAAGGAATCCTACAATCAATGTTGATTGAGGGGGCACCATGGAATGATTGCCACCATCGTTCCCTTCTTCCAGAATATGAAGAAGATACTCAACATGACCTTTATCACCCTTCAGTTTTTGAATTCCTATCAAATACTGTAAATACGGTGGATTCCGAGCGAAACTTATCCAATATCGAAGAGACTATAGCCATAAATATCTCGACTAAAACAAATGTTGTAGAGAATATTTATGTCGGCAAAGGATGTTCTCCGTCAGAACTGGAAATATATAACGCTCTTTTTCGTGAGTTCAGAGATGTCTTTGTTTGGTCATATGATGAAATGCCAAGCATTGACTCGAGTATCGTTGAACATGAAATTAAAATGTATCCTAATGTCAAACCAGTAAGACAACGGCTTTGGCAAGTGCACCACAAGAAAGCCGCTGCCATTAAAGCAGAAGTTGAAAAGCTTCTCCATGCTGGTTTCATCTACCCGGTTCCTCTAACCGATTGGGTATCGAATATTGTCCCTGTTATGAAGAAACAAGGGACAATTAGAGTGTGTGTCGATTATAGGGATGTAAACCAAGCTTGTCCGAAGGACAACTACCCTACACCCTTCATCGACCAGATAATTGATGAATGCGCCGGATGTGAAATCTTTTCATTTATGGATGGATTTCCTGGGTATAATCAAATAAATATCCACCCACAGGACCAGTCAAAGACTGCATTCATCTGTCCGTGGGGCGCATTCGCTTATCGAAAATTACCCTTTGGTTTAAAGAACGCAGGGGCGACGTTTCAGAGGGCAATGAATTATGCCTTCCATGACATTAAGAACATCGTTCAACCTTATATCGACGACCTTCCGGCTCATTCGCGAAAGCGGACTGATCATCCGCAGCATTTAAGAGCGATATTTCTACGTTGCCGACACTACAAGATAAGACTCAATCCGCACAAATGTGTGTTTTGCGTTGGTTCTGGTCGTTTACTTGGCTTTGTAGTCTCTAAGGATGGGATTCGTCTCGACCCTTGTAAGGTTCAGGCAATCATTAATTTGCCTCCACCTTCAAATTTGCTTCAGATTCAGAAACTCCAAGGGAAAGCAAACTTTCTGAGGAGGTTCATTCCAAATTACGCAGAACTTGCGAAAGGTTATACTCGTCTTTTGAAAAAGGATGTGCCTTTTGTCTGGGATCAGGTGGCGCAAGCTTCCTTTGATGCTCTGAAAGATTCTCTAGTAAAAGCATCATTAATGTATGCCCCAGACTATCAAAGAGATTTTAACCTGTATCTGGCTGCAGCAGATACGACCATTGCGATGGTTTTAGTTCAAGAATTCGATGGAATTGAACATCCTATATATTATTTAAGTAAAAACTTGAATGATACAGAAAGCAAATATTCTTATGTTGAAAAGCTAGCACTCGCTGCTGTTCAAGCGATACAAAGATTTCGACATTATGTCCTCTTTTGGAAAACTACCATTCTATCAGATTGCAACCCCATGACTTATATATTGTCGCGACAGTTGCTGGGGGGCAAGTATTCAAAATGGATAGCGATCCTTCAAGAGTTTGATTTGGAATTTGTAAAATCCAAATCAAAGAAAGCTTTAGTTTTCGCAGAATTATTGTGCGATCTCCCATCGTCGTCCAACGATGAAACATCAGAAGAGTCAATCGTGGACGAATGTTTGTTCTTGATATCTGCAAGCAATGAGTGGTATGGAGATATAATCATTTATCTCCAAACCCAAAAGTTCAGGCTTGACACCTCTCACTCAGAACAGAAATGTATACGATACCAAGAAAAAGACTACATGATTGTCGGTGATACGCTTTACCGTCGTGGTATCGATACAGTTCTGAGGAGGTGCCTCACCCATGAAGAGGCCGAAAAAGCCCTGAATGAATGTCATTCAGGCGCGTGTGGGGGGCATCAATCTGGATATGCTACAGCACAAAAAATCTTACGAGCAGGATACTTCTGGCCAACCATGTTCAAAGATTGCATAACCGCAGTCAGAAGTTGCCATGCTTGTCAAATTTTTGATAGCAAAACCAGAAAACCACCCGCACCTTTGCAACCAATAGTTGTTGTTGGGCCTTTCGCCAAATGGGGCATCGATTTCATGACATGTAACCCCACCTCGACTGGGGGGCATGGGTATATTATAGTCGCCGTTGACTATTTTACCAAATGGGCCGAGGCGATGCCTACATTAGATAACACTGGTGAAACAACTGCCCTTTCCTTTTTCAATCATGTAGTCACCAGGTTTGGCGTACCACAGGCTATAGTTACAGATCATGGGTCACATTTTCGCAATCACATGATGGTTGAATGAGCTACCAAGCTAGGGCTATCTCACGACAGCTCTACCCCGTATTATCCGCAAGCCAACGGACAAGTTGAAGCAATCAACAAGGTCCTGAAGCGTATGTTGCAAAGGATGATCGGGGTTCACAAAAGAAGGTGGCACCTAATCCTGTACTCAGTCTTGTGGGCTTACCGAACATCGGTAAGGAATGCGACCGGGTTCACACCTTTCTAACTGGTGTATGGCCTGGAAGCAGTCTTGCCAATCCAGTGTGAAATTTCATCTCTTAAACTCGCAATTGATCTCCTTCCCGGAACTTCGGAAGAAGAGGCCCGTTTCTTGGAATTAATCCAGTTGGATGAAACCCGTCGTGACGCCGCTTTGGCTAACAAAGCCCATAAGAAACGAGTGAAGGCGCAGTTCGACAAAAATGTCAAACCCCGTGTCTTCTCAGAAGGTGACTTGGTCTTGCTTTATGACCAAGAATCTGATAAATTGGGAGCAGGTAAATTTAATTCTTTATGGATGGGCCCCTATATTGTTAAACGAGTGTTAGCAAAAGGAGCCTACGAGTTAATGGATTATGATGGAATTCCACTGGCGCAACCCCGTAATGGGTTGTACATCAAACATTACTATGCTTAAATAGTAACCTGTATGCTTTTGTTGCATTTTGTTTTCGCTAAAGTGTTCATTTTGGTCGAGTAATCCACCTTTTTACATTTATTGCAGATGTCAAACCTTCTAGAGACATGTGTTGGATATACCGACGGAGCGAGTCGTAGTTCGCGGAACCCGTCCTCCGCAGCCTGGGCCATTTTTGATCCAAGCGGTGAGTTAGTAAGTTTCAGAGGTGTGTGTCTTGGACAATCAATGAATAAGATCGCTGAGTATAGCACGTTGATAGAACTACTCTTTGATGCCATCACCCATGGTATACGCCGACTAATCGTCAGGCTAGACTCACAACTCGTAATACTACAACTCAATGGTATATATTCCGTTCGCAATCTAGCTATTTATCGCATGTTCCTAAGGGTTAAGATTTTGGAAAGACAATTTGATTTAATTCAATACCAGCATATTTCCAGAAACTTAAACACATTAACTGACTCATTATCAAACTATGTGTTAGATAGACATTTGCGACATTTATAAAAAGAGACACATCATCAATTTTGTACATATGGATCATATAACTCAACCAAAATAAACCCCGAAAATCAAAATATATATATAAGTTTTTTATCGTCCATACATAATGTTCTGTAACCAAGACAAAATCGGTCGCATGACCTAAAAACTCAAAAATGCTAGGGGGCACCCTAGTCTAGTGATGCTCATGATAGCACGTCACGGCCTATGCAATCATGCGCAAGAGACGAGTCCATCGTCTAGGCACACCAGTAGTATGCCGCTGCAACTGTAAAGGTAACTCATCAATCCTCACATCGGGAATGCCGAGAGTAAGGCTCTCAACCTGCTCTTGCACAGCTGTAAGGGTCTCGGCTACATCAAGGTCGCGGAGAATAACTCTCCCAGCAGTCTCCCCTGCTGGGGCAGCAACTGGCGCTCTCGGGCGAACTGCTGGACGAACAGGACCAACATCTGCATGCACACATGAGTTTGATTAAAGTCTTGATAGAATAAAGCACAAGGACATTATAAATAAGAACACTAAATAGTAATATGGTCGAAGATGTTACCAATAGCGCCCCACTGTTCGCCATCCGGTAGTACCAAGTCCGGATCACCTCGGAAATCCATACCAACATATGGATACTCAGAATAGACCATCTCCTGATGCTCGAACCACCTGAAGAAGGTATCAGTGAAAGAAATCTGAGATTGACCAGCATGCCTAGACATGTGATCAACCCATCTCTGCATGTGTGGCTCGGTAGGAGAAGGAAAGTCGAGTGCGATATACTGAGGCTGCATCAGTGGAATTTTCTCCAAGGCAAAGGTAGTCAGAATAGAACCAAATCCAAAGTTCTTCAGTTCCCGTCCTTTACCTTGTTCAACTGACTTTTCATCTGAAGAAGTACTGCATCACACTAGTTGAATACTTTCGGTTGGAGACACTCCAAGGCGTGCTACACATAAGATCTGTTGGAAACATGAAGAGATGCGCTACCGGCCATCCTACCAATAGTATACAGAATGGACCTGAGAGACCTGTCAGTAATCTCATGGATAACAACCTTGCCGTCTCTACTCGGCTGGGATCCCTCCCTGCAATACTGGCGGACATAATCTCTCATGGAGTCATTCCCTCGGGCCGAACCTGACAAAGAAATGGGGGCACCCCGCCTCGACAAACCAGTCAAGAAGTAAATGTCTACCACGGTCAAAGGGATGGATTTGCTCCTGATTTGAAATACTTGGTTAATAGGATCCCAAGAATCAAGCATATACTACAGTAAAGAGATTTGTGCTCTCATACTAGAGATACGAAAGAACTTCAGCAGGCCACAGTTCCGCAGCGCGTTCATCGTGACAGGGTCATGGAGGGAAATCATGTCCTCTTCTTCATGTTCTCGTTCTCGCCATGTGAGGGCCATTTTGCTCAAAAGTCCCTGCAAAACAAAAAAGAGAAAGAGTAAGATCCTGGATTTGATGAGAAACTGGAAAAATTTCATCAAAAACTGTGCAATAGAACTGTTTTTCTATGATCAACGCAACTGGCTAGTGTCCTACCTGCGTTGAAGGTCAAACTGCCTTCATGCAGCTTAACATTCAATGCAGGCTTCAAATGGACTGCCTTCGCTGATGGCAGAGCGCCCTAGCAAAACCCCAGGGGCTCATGGGAACAAGAAAACAGGCACAGAATGGAAAAATGAAACCATGAAAAGAAAGAGCTAGAGTTTAGCGCCTACCTAGTCTAGACGGCACCGAAAATCGTCTGCAGAATCTCCCAGAATCAGCTGGTGAAAATCAAGGGGGAAGAGGCACCTCCAAAGCTCCAACAAACCAAGTTCAAATGAAATGGTAAAATGAGAGGTAAAAACACCTTTTAATTGCTTTTTTACGTAGTTCAAAGCGAAATATTAGGGCTCTAATCTCATTTTCATGCAAATGTTATTCATTTCTAACTAGTTTGATGCAGCAATTGAGGATACAATACTATCTTTGAAAAGGGCAAAGCTAGTCATGGTAAAAATCAAAATTTGACCATATAATTTCGAGCAGTTTTAGCACAATGTTCATGCTCGTTAAAAAATAAACGCAAGATCCGAGCAGTTTTAGCACATAGTTCATGCTCGTTAAAAAAAAAACATAAGATCGAGCAAATGTTTCCACCCGCGTTTAAGCTCGTTAAAAAATGAACTATCCCGGTAAATAACCACTGTGAACGTAATATCATCAGCCATTAAAGCCTTGGTCATGTTTGCACCGTCACCTCCACTTTTCCATTGGCCGATCGTTCACCTCCATATGATTGTTTACCCATTTTGAGGAACAGCTGCAAAGAGTGATTTCACCTAGCCATCCTTGTGACACTGCCGTGATTGGAAAATTCCAACCTGTACCTGGAATCAGCTGCTAACCCTGTTTATCACTCGTTCCTCAAAAGACGAGTCTTCTTTAAGCTCTTTTCATATGACTCGTAAAATATGAAAAGATTGCCGAGTTTTGGCCTTCCAGCTCGTTAAAGCGACCGGAAGAGCTATCCCTCCTCTAGATTTTAATCTTTTTGGACCTGAGGGATTATTGCACAAAAAGATCGAGCGCTTGTTTTATTCGGCTCGTTAAAACTATTGAAAACTCATCCCTTCTGTATTGTTTTATAATTTTTCGGACTTAAGGGATTAGATGACGAAAAAGGACTTTTGGAGTTAACTTTATGTACCTTTCTAGACTCTCTAAAAATGAAAAGGATTGAGTTATCCTTGTCGTTAGACTCGTTAAAATCATTAAATAGCGACAAACTTGTCTTTAGACGAGAACGAGTTTCACTATCGCTAGGCTCGTTAAAACATAGCGATGGGCTTGCCCGAAGGGCAAGTTATAGAACAAGCATATGTTATCCTCCTCAAGCTTGAAAAAAATAAAGAGGTACTGGTCAACAATGACTGGGGAAAAATTGGGAGAAACTAAAGAAAACTTCGATGGTAGCAAGTCGCTCTTGAACATGACACTTTTCCTCCGTACCACAATCGGGTTGGGTTGTTTCATTCACCGGTCACATCCATGGTCTCGCCATACCATCCATATTTGGGGTAATGCTACCGATCCATCGCATCAGTGTCGCCATATGTTCAAGAGAAGTCGTTCAGAAAAAGTCAATCGTGTCCCATCCACTGCCATACATTATCCTTCATCCTTTCATGACCGCCGCCCTGAATCATATGTCACAGATCGTTTTCACCTCCATTAAAATCATTAGCTCCGTTCTGTGTCACTGATGTGGGATTCATTAAGGCCCTCCTTTGACGGATCGCTTCTTTTCGACATCAGCTCATTATCCAAGAAGTTGATCTAGGAACAAACCCTTCAGTACTTTGAAGCTTGCATGCCTCAATGGCAAGTTTCTCACTTCCGGCGACAGGTATACATCAATGACCTTCGACCGAAAGATTTTTCGTGGTGTTCGACGCCAAGTCCTTTATTCACACCACGTGAATTGTACTATAGTACCTTGAGGGTCATTATCATTATCGGTGATTCCTCTTGCGCTTGTTAACGGTTTACATCATCGATCGGTAAGCAAGCGATGTCTTTCCATGTTCAACTTCAGGACAATTCTCACATGGATCGACTTGTACTTAGAGTGAAGATCGAACGAGTTTGAAGACCCCGGATCTAGTTTCATCCATCCGGGCTGTGATATATACATTGACATGTACATCATTGCAGCAGATAATCATCCTACTCAAAGGATGATAATTTCATCAAAATTATCAGTCTACCATCAGACGATTGTCTGTTCTATGTACAGAAAAATGAATTTATAAAGCTGAGTATGGGAATGCCCGCCTCAGCTAGATCATGAAAGCAGTATGAAAAATAATGTATTGTATTATATTATTACAGGTCTCCTCCCAGCGTTGGATGAACTTCAGATCCCCCGGATAAAGCATTTCACCCGATAAACAACCTCATACTTTAGGGGGCAACTGTTATAGACATTTTTGTGCCTTACAGCATTGAGCATGAAATTTCCATAATCTAAGGGATCCAAAGTCCCTAAACATGTTGTTCCTACCCCTAGAGGAACAAGGCTAACAAACCACAGCAATTCACATAAGTTCTCCACCAGAAACTGCTAAAAAACAAGCCAATTCAGGATCATTTCAGTGGCTACACTAGCTGTTTGCGCTGAATGTCAAAGCCAACACTGGCTACCTGCGTTGAATGTCAACTGGAACACTAGCTACCTGCGCTGAACGAGAGTGGACATGTGGAAGGCTCATTTCTCAAGGTGTCAAAACCCAGGAAGCTTCCAAAATGACACTTGCCTCAGGGAATTCGACTGGTGATGAGTAAGAGGTTCCAAATCTCCAAGTGGAAGCAAGAACCTCCAAGTGGACTCAAGAACTGACATAGGGAGAGGACACTAGTCAGATCTCAAGCTGACTCATCCTCTCTCCAAACATCTATATATGGATCTCTCCTCCATGAGATCTAGAGGCTGGAATTTTGTTATTGCAAAGAATTGATGTTGGTTTGATATTGGAATCATTGGGTTCTTAATGCTTTGAAGGGGGTGAAGATAGGAATTCCATTTGTTGGGAAGGAGATGTTGGATTGGAGCCCTCTGGGTTGTATCTCTTCCTGAACCTTGTTATTCATCAATAAAGCTATCTTGGTTTCTCCTATATGCTGATGTATTCTTGATGTATGATTGCATTAGTATATTTAGTTTATTTCTAATCCTGAACTAGTCATGAATATGAATCCATGTCTTGTGTAGTGTTCTCTTCTTATGATCTTACAGAAACCTCTTGAAGTTGGGCGAGCGAGAAGACAAGTAGCTGGGAATCCTCCAAGAGAAGAGAGACCGGATCGAGGGACAAACGGAAGACACTGGTTAGTCCATCTATCTATCTTCATTCTTAATTCATAAAGGAAGAAATATTAGAATAACTGTCTCTGTTTGTTGCTAAGGCACTGTCACACCTTAGATGGATAAGATTGTCTTGCATAGGCATTTTTCCCCACAACAATGTGGTTAAATGGCCAAGGCGCATGTTCCACTATGAAAATTTCTATCTCTATATCAATTCAACAGTTCAGTACTTAATTCTGCACTTGCACGAATCGAGGAAAAAAGGTCAAAATTATAAAATATGTTTTTTTCCTTGAAACATGACCTATTAGGCGCCACATGGAATTAATATGTTGTTACAATTTTTGGAATATACCCTGCTCACAAATGTGTGATCCTAGAACATGATTTAATCTACAATAAGAAATAAGTAACAATTTTGAAATTGTCATCTTTCTCCTCAGCTTTTGTGCAGATGGTGGTGAATCTCAAGAATCAAGATATGGCTTTTTGAAAAACATAAAAATTTGATTTGATTTCAAACCCTTTCCCAAACCTAGATATAGTTTCAAAGTTATATATGGTTCCTTGAAGCATATTTGTACAAAATTTCTGCAAAACCTAGATTGGCAAGCGTATGTAAATAGACAACTTCATGCATGTTTTCTGAGGCTATGGAATTGAATCAGAAAATTCCGAAAGAGGTTTTTGTTCATAATGTGGAAAATTAGTATCCATACAAATTTATTTCTAAAATACATCATGGTTGAGAAGATATTGTTGGTTCGTTACTAACAATTCGTATAAAATTACAAAAAAAAAACAGATTTTTGAGATTTTCCTCTAAAGTTGTAAATTCATTGTCTGAGTTTAGGGGAATAGATCTTATCCTTGCTCAATGGATTTTATGTATAAACGAAGGCTCAAAGGGTAGATAAATAAGGTTCATTATTTTAATAGAGGAGATCAATGATTAATTTTTTAGAGATTTAGAGAGCTGATTTGTCACAAAGTTTTTGATGTCAATGAAGAATGGGTGGTTGCTAAATTGTGCTACATCTTCTTAACTTGATCTAAACTTTTGTTAAAAGCACTAAAATCCTGGGAAGGTACCATCAGTGTGGCTAAGTGTTTCTATGCCTCATGCTTTTTGTATATTAGTCTTACATCTAACAATTTAGTTTTATTTTGCATGCATTTATGTTGGATACAACTCAAATCTATTCACTTTCATACTTTCAATTTAGTTTGTAGTATTTTTATGTAGGTTTGAGAAGTGAATTCCATTCCATTGATTCTTATTTGTGCAAGTTTAAGATATTATTTTCCACATTTTATTGCATAAAGAATTGACCCTCTTTCATTCTCTATTTTCTACCTAATAAATGAAAAAAATTTAGAAGAAACATCACATATAAACAATCTTTTTCAAATATATATATATATATATACTTATTTTATCTTCTTTCCGTTTCCTCTTTTACAAGTTTTTTTCTTAATTGAGTTTCCTATTACAAAGAACATTTATACTTCTTCTATTTTTTCCTCCCTTCCTCTTCTTTTCCTCAATTATATATTTGGGTGAATAATTTAAGTGACATTTTACATTTGGACCTTTATTTCAAAATTATATTTATTAATTTTCTTGTTGGCCATCATATAAGCATTTTATTCTCGCATGTATATTTATGCAATTTAGTATATTTCTCTCATAAATTTCATTGTTTATATTAGTGTCGATGTACTTGATTGTGGAGAGATCTTGAGTTTAGGATTTAGAAATCTACATTTGATTGCTTTTCATTTTTAGTGACGTTATATTTTCCATTTCATTTTGGGTTGTCACTTTACTTTGATTTATAACAGTTTTTAAGACCATTAGAATCCATTGAAGGACAAGAAACTCGAGTTAACTACTCACGAATAATCATATAATATGTTTAAAACTTCATAATATTGAATTCTTCTTATGTCCCAATGCATGATTCCTTAGAGTTTGTTTTAATTTTCAATAGTTATCTCTTTTATTTCTTTACATACTTGACATGATTTTGCCTTTAGTTGACAACATTTACTTTTGTACATTTTATTTTTCTACAACATGTGTTAATAAGTTTTTGTATGAAGCAACAGTATAGGATTAGAACCATTAAACTCTCAAGACCTAATAAGGTACATAAATAAAACCACATCAACATTGTCTTTCGGTAATGAAAGATTGTGGTTTGTAACATGATAAGCATTAGAATCCTGTAGTCCAGTGACAAGTTATAATCCTTAGTGACTGTTTCTTTCTAGTGTTAATTGTTAGCATAACTTAGAATAGGCTCTAATCCTACATTTCCCATGCTTGCAACTCTAAGTATTATGATCTTGGTTTCTATAATTAAATTTTAGAATTAGATACATATAATTCCTCCAACACTTTTGGCACCTTTTCTAGGGATTATAGCATTGTTGTTTTCACAATTGTTTTTTTGAATGATATTAGTTACAAGAACAACTTGGGGATGTTGGGTTGTGTTATATTCTTTCCACGGCTAGCCTATGTAGTCAACCGAGGGGTTAGAGGGGAGGCGGAGCCCCAGCTTCGTTGTGTTGATTGCACAGCGGGGGGGTCACAGGGGGGTTTGGGCAGGGCGGGTAGCCCCCCGAGAATTGTTTTTTGGACCCTATATTACGTTGTATGGACCTACCTACGGTTTTGTGCATGTTTTTCACACATGGTTTTGGATGCGATGGTTTTCGATCCATGGTTTTGAACATGATGGTTTTCAGTCCATGGTATCAGATGCTTCAAAATGTATAAATATGTATTGTAACATTGAAAGGAACATAATGAAAAATCAAGCTAGTAGTCCTGGTTTTGAGATCCAGGGGAAAATCTCTGTGTATATGTGTTTTATGTGTTATGCTCTCGCATTGTTTATTTTCTGTGTTTTAGAATTCATATGAAGATAATTATGTATGGGGTTAAAACCTACATTTGGTATCAGAGTTGTTTTGGCTTCAAGGGGACACCTTTATTGCTGAGGGGTTTCGCTCAGGCCTGTGGTAGACCCTGTTCAGTGGGAGATCTCGGAGGTTGATTCTAGTGGTGAAAGAAGATGGCAAGCAGTGGAAAGATAGAGATCAAGAAATTCAATGGTCAGAGTTTTGAGTTGTGGAAACTCAAGATGGAGGATTTGTTGGTGGATAAAGATCAGTGGATTGTAGTAGATCTGGGTACTTAACCAATGAGAGTGTCTGATGAAGAATGGAAGAAGTTGGATCAAAAGGCAAAGAGCATAATACTATTATGTGTCTCAGATTCAGTATTGTTGAATGTATTAGGAGAAGCTATGGTGAAGGCTTTGTGGGACAAGTTAGGGACTTTGTACCAATCTAAGTCTCTGGTGAATAAATTGTTCCTACGGAAAAATTTGTATAACCTGAGGATGAAAGATGGAGACAAAGTGACAGAGCATCTAAATGCATTTAATACTATGGTAAGTCAGTTACTTTCTATTGATATTAAAATTTCAGATGAAGATAAGTGCATTAGTTTGTTGTGTTCTCTACCAGATTCATGGGATAGTCTAGTTATTGCAATAGGTAGCAATGCAATTGCCTTATAGTTTGATGAAATAGTCTCATATTTGCTGACGGAGGAGACGAGACAGAAAAATATGGAGAGCTAGAATGGTGATGCCTTGTTTGTACGAGGACGGTCCTAGAACAGAAACAAAAATAAGTCATCGAGTGGGAGATGTAAATCTAGAGGGAGATCTAAATCTCCAGGAAAAACTGTAAAGGTAGTTTGCTGGAAATGTGGAAAGGAAGGGCACTACAAAAGGGACTGTAAATCTAAAGCTCTTGGCAAAGGAAAGGGATATGATGATGCTCCTTCTACAGAGGTGAAAACCACCTCAAATGAAGCTGGGGATGGGTTCTTGGTTTCTTCAAGTACACATGTAGATCATGAGGCGTGGTTGATTGACTCAGGTGCATCCTTTCACTTCACTCCCCATAGATAGTGGTTCTGCGAGTATGAGAAATATGATGGTGGTGATGTCTTCTTGGGGGATGACAGGAAGGCTAGAATCGTTGGTCGTGGAAAAGTAAAGTTGAAGTTGCAAGGTGGAAGGGTTAGAACACTTCTGGGTGTTCTGCATATTCTTGCATTGGCCAGACATCTGATTTCTGTAAGCAAGCTAGATGATGTAGGTGTAAAACTATTGTTCGAGAAAGATACCTGCAAGATGGTTCGGGGAGCACTGGTATTGATGCGGGGAGTTCGGATTGGAACTCTGTATAAGCTGCAAGGTAGCATTGTTGTTGATGGGTGCAATAGTTTTGTGGTTCCTGAAGGTGGAGTAGAAAATATAGTGGTCTCTGGAGAGAAGTCCATGTTGTGGCATCAAAGGCCTGGACATGTTGGAGAGAAGAGCCTTCGAATACTTCACGGTAAAGTTATGGTAGAAGGTATTAGTAATAGCTCTCTGGATTTTGATTTTTGTGAAAATTGTGTATATGAGAAGCAGAATCGTGTTACTTTCCCCTCTGGTGGTAAGAAGGCGAAACAGATATTAGATCTTGTGCACATTGATGTGTTTGGACCTATGAAGGTTCCATCATTGGGTAAGTCTACGTACTATGTATAATTTATAGATGACTTCTCAAGGAATACATGGAAATATTTCCTTAAGAAGAAATCTGAAGTCTTTGACAGGTTTAAAGAATTTAAGGCTCTGGTGGAAAACCAAACAGAGAAGAAGATAAAGGTGTTGAGGTCAGATAATGGTGGAGAGCTTTGCAGCAAGGAATTTGAAGAATTTTGTAAGATACTAAGAAGTATGGTATAGAACAACAGAAGACTACTCCATACACACCTGAGCAAAATGGAGTTGTACAAATAATGAACAAGACATTGATGGAAAGGGCAAGAAGCATGCTCAGTGGTGCGAGGTTAAGACGAGAATTCTGGGTAGAGGCGGTGGAGACAACATGTTACCTCGTCAACAGATCACCTTCGTCAGCGTTGGAGGATAAGACTCCACAAGAGGTATGGACTAGTAAGAAACCCTCTCTTTCACATCTGAGGGTATTTGGATGTGATGCAAATGTATATTTTCCAAAGGATAAAAGAACCAAGTTGGATAGTAAATCTGAAAAGTGCATCTTTATTGGGTATAAGGATGGTTTAAAGGGTTATAAGCTCTGGAACCCATTAACAAGGAAGGTAGTGTACAGTCTAGATGTGGTATTTAGAGAGGTGAAAGATGTTATTAAACATGAAGTCAAACCAAAGAAAAATGAGAACATAGAGTTTGAGCTAAAGGAGGAAGAATCACACTCTACAGTAGTGAGGAATCAGAAGATGAAAAGCCATAAGCTCTGGGTGTGAGAAGATCAGTTCGAGAAAGAAGCCAGCCAGAAATGTATAGTCCATTTGTTTTCTATTCAAATTTGCTTTATCTATTACTGACGATGATCCCAGAACTGTGAAGGAAGCAGTAGACTTAGAGGATGGCAAACTCTGGAAAGAGGCCAGGGTTGATGAAATGGCATCTTTGCACAGTAATGAGGCTTGGGATCTAGTGGAGTTGCTAGCTAGAAGGAAAGTCATTGGAAACAAATGTGTGTTCAAGAATAAGACAAATGCAGAAGGAAAGGTGGAGAAATACAAAGCTCAATTGGTAGCAAAAGGTTATTCCCAGGTCCTAGCAATTAATTTTGATGATATTTTTCTCCTGTTGCCAAGGTAGCTTCTATTAGATTAATTTTATCTGTTTCTGTTGCTTTTGATTTTGAGGCATAACACATGGATGTGAAGACAACATTTATCCACGGGGATCTGGAAGAGGAGATCTAGATGAAGCAACCTGAAGGCTTTGCGGTGAAGGGTAAGAAAGAGCTGGTATGAAAGTTAGAGAAGTCTTTTTATGGGTTAAAACAATCACCAAGGATGTGGTATCAGAAATCTCATACATTTATAAGGGGACTTGGCTTCACTAGAAACAAAGCATATCACTATGTGTATTTTAAATTAATTGGTGACTGTGTATTTTATCTGGCCTTGTATGTGGATGATATGTTGCTCGTTGGAAACGACAAAGAAATTATCTAGGATTTAAAGACAAAATTGTCCTCCAAATTCGACATGAAAGATCTTGGTGCTGCAAACTGTATTTTGGGCATGGAAATTAAAAGAGATCAGAAAAAGAGGAAGCTCTGGTTAAACCAGTGGAAGTATGTCGAGATAATATCGAAGAGGTTTAATATGTAGGATAGTAAACTAGTGAAGGCTCATATTCCTGTAGGTGTAAATTTATCTGCTGAACAGTGTCCCAAGACACAAGAAGAGGAAGAGGATATGTCCCGTGTGCCATATGCAAGTGCAATCGGTAGCATGATGTATGCAATGGTCTGTACTAGACTGGAAATTGCACATGCAGTGGGAGTATTGAGCAGGTTTATGTCAAAACCAGGGAAGGAGCATTGGAAAATAGTTAAGTGGATTTTAAGGTATTTGTGTGGAACTAGTGATTATGGTTTGTGCTACCAAGGAAGACCAGGATTGGACAGAGTTTTGGATATCTATGGCTTTGTTGATGCAGACTGGGGTGGAGATCTGGATCATAGGAGATCTACAAGTGGGTATGTTTTTAACCTATTTGGAGGTACAGTCAGTTTGATGAATAAGAACTATAGTGGCACTATGAACTATATAGTTAGAATACATGGCAACCACTCATGCAAGCAAGGAAGTGGTTTGGTTGCAGAGATTTTGTTAAATTATGGGGTTAGTACAAGGAGCTATAAGGATAGACTGTGACAGCCAAAGTGAAATTTTCTTTGTAAATAACCCTGCTTACCATTCAAAGACAAAGCACATTGATGTTTAGTATGACTTTTTGAGGGATATGATAGAAGGAAAAAGGGTGTTGTTGGTAAAGGTGGATACTTTGAAGAATATTTCAAATGCATTGACAAAATCTATGAGCTCTAAGAAGTTCTCTTGGTGTAGAGAAACAATTGGCATTGCAGGGCCGGATAAATGACTAAGTTGTCCTGTGGCCCCATGTGGAAAGAAAACAACAAGTGGGAGAATGTTGGGTTGTGTTATATTCTTTCCATGACTACCCTATGTAGTTAACCGGGGGGTTAGAGGGGGGGGGGGGGGGGGGGGGGTGGATCCCCCCCTTCGTTCCGTAGATTGTGCAGCAGGGGGGTCATAGGCGGGGGTGACATCCCCCCCTATCTAGGGGGTTTGATGGGGGTGGGTAGCCCCCTTCTATGAGGTCTGGGATAGTGCCCCAAGAATTTTTGTTTTGGACCCTATATTAGGTTGGGTGGACCTACCTATGGTTTTTTGCACATGGTTTTGGATGCGATGGTTTTTGGTCCATGGTTTTGGATGCGATGGTTTTAGGTCCATGGTATTGGATGCTTTAGCATGTATAAATATGTATTGTAACATTGAAAGGAACATAATGAAAAATCAAGATGGTAGTATTGGTTTTGGGATCCAGGGGAAAATATCTATTTATATGTGTTTTATGTGTTATGCTCTCTCATTGTTTATTTTCTGTGTTTTAGAATTCGTATGCAAGTAATTTCTGTACAGGGTTAAAACCTACAGGGGGCAGATATAAAAAGATAAGACGACAGATAAGAACCTACTCATCCACTTTGATGTGGGTGCTCCAAATCCTCGATGTTTCCATCATTTTCCTTGCAAGCGTATTTTCTTTTAGATTGGTTCATGAAAAGAAGAGAATCCTAATTTGTGTGAACAGATAACTTGGTGACAACAAGGTTTTAGTAGCATGGTGGCTCTTCGAGTACATGATTGGTTTGTTGCATTTGTTTTAAGTGTGTTTTATTCTTATTTATTTAGGATTTTTGATAAGAATTCCATACACTAATCCATGTGCAGGACAATGATTAGGAACCAACAAAACAATATTCAAGGATGATCAAGAGTTTTAAATAACTCTCTCAAATCTTAGTAGCATCCAAGATTTCTGCTTCTCAAGAAGAACAAATTTTGACAACAATAAAAAACTTATTTTCCTCCTCATAAGTGATAGAAAAACAATAATTCCATGAACCACACCCACAAGAATATCTTCACCCTTGCAAAATTGTCGAGGAAACTGAAGAATCATGGACTACGATCAATGGAGAGAACCATTAGCACCTGAGACTAAAGAATTTTTGACATGCTTATCTATGGATCTTCTGAGCGCATAAGAGGATAATCATCTAATGTTAGAAGATCTACATGGCATGGTAAAGGAGGATATCCTAAGTGAGAAAAATAAAGAGGTAAACCAAGAGCAATTTGATTTTGTTGAAAGTTGGTTTCAAGCAATTATAAGGCCATACCACTCCATTCTTCCTTACTTCTTGACATCACCATTGAAGCAGTTGGTTCTTCATACTCATGTATGCATTGAATATTATATTCCAAACTTGAGTATGAATGCATCTTTATACATTTTATGCACATGGTTACATTGGAAATACTCATATACTTGAGCAGAGGAATTTTGTTTTCTCAAGTAGAGTAGGATAATAAATAAATAAATGTTTCATCTAATAGTTAGTTTATTTCTAAAAATATAATGCAACATTTTTCTCATTTTGTTTTGTATAAGTGGGAATACTAACAGTTATAGAAAAACTAGTTTAAATGGGAGGTCTATGTTCCTATAACATTTTTTTAGGTCTCTTTTAGCTGCATATTGTTTTAATGAAGATTACCTCACTCTTATTTCCAACAACAACATGATTCAATTATTACTTTGTTTTCCCACTTATTATTTATTTCTGATAGTTAGATTTGTTTCTAGTTTTTCTTTTCAATAAAGTAAGCTATGACCATTATGTTTGGAATCTTATGTGAAGTTGGAAATGATTGCATTGCAACATCATTTAGTATTTCATACCAACTGTATCGTACTGCATTTAAGCCAACCAGCGCCAAAAAATTTAATTCCCAGAATTTCGGTACTTAATTCGATATGAATGCGTAGAATTTCGTTACTTGATTCGGTACCAGTACCCAGAATTTTGGCACCAATTTTATATTTTGCAAGACAATGTAATGTTTAAGGATCTTGTTCATTTGTATGCTTAAATACTCAAAACGTAGGAAAGACATCTTCATTAATGAAATGGAACACTTAGTGGAGTATTTGATGATATCTTTCTTTTCCCTTATGTTGGTAAAAATTGTGCATTCATGCTTTATCATTAAGACCACTATTTCACAAAGATGAGTGAATAAATAGTATTTTCCATATAATTTGAATCAAATAATAATTTCTAACTATTTATAGTTGATATACCTTTTATATTTTGGAATTTCATTTCTCTTATTTATATACAAAACAGTTGCTGAAAATATAGTTAGTAAAACACATTAAGGGTATTAGAACAAAGTTAAAAGGTCCATATAATGATATCAATGAAAAAAATAAACTTGAATACTATAACCAAAACACTAATGCATGATATCCAAGCATATTTATTAAAACTTACAAAAGAGTTACTAAAATCTCTACTCATAGTGGAACACTACTTTAAAAAGAAAAAGCATACATGAAAACTATGATTGGTAGAACTTTAGGTGTCTTTTGGTTATTCTTTGGTAGTCTCATCCATCTCACATTAGAAATGGCTCATTCATGATATGTCCTTTGAGTACCTATAAGTACCTTATGCATCCAAGACATTATGTAGGTAATTAAAGTCACTCTGAAAGGTATCATCCTATGCCTCTAAGGGGATTTCTGAAGCCGCTCCCCCATGTACCAATTGCAAAAGTAATATCCATAATAAAAAACAAAAATGGTAGGAAACATGGGACACATGTTGACAATGAGTACTGACCTGTGATATCACTAGGCAAACCCATCCAGGCTATGGACCGTCACAGGAAATGGGACGCTCTTCCTAGTATCAACCAAACTAGGTCTTTTGTCTACACGTATGATGGTTACCCTATAGTGTTACAATCAAAAGGAAGCATGTGTGAATGAAGTCAAGGGAAAAAAAAACTCCATAAATTTTCTGCTAAAGAATGGCCTTAAGGTAACCTTGAGACCTATATCATTGGTTTTTCATATTACATCTATTATTTAATTATGTTAGAAGTGGGACTTATGATCATAGAGAATTAATAAAACTCAGCTACAAAGTTTATTTGTAATACTTGGACGACTATAAGAATTTGGGATTTGGTTACTAATAACTAATTTTTCATTGCTTCATCATTTGTTGTGATCATAAAAAAAACTCCTACCTATCAAGAAGGAGAACCCCTTAAATTTCCTTTTTAATATTTTGAGCATAAGATTGTTAAGGATTGATGAAATCATATGTAATAATCTATTTGGAGTTTATTTTATGATTGGTGTTAGTTTTACATAATTTTAATAAATCTAATATGACTTATTTTTGTCCAAGAGTCATCTCATTAACTTCATTGTTTTGTTTTTCAAGTTCCTTTGTACTAGATCTATCTCAGCAACCCTCCTCACTTCTTTAGTATGTCACCATATTTTCATGAGGACAGGGAAAAATTTAGGCATGGGGGAATGGTTGTTGGGACCTTTTCAATATCTGTAGTTCATTCTCTTAAGCTTCCTTTAGTAGATCAGATTGGCATTCATCAAATCCATCTCTTACAGATCATTGTAGACTCTTAGCCTTACTTTGCCTCATCTTCAGCACCATACAACTTCCACTGCATCCTGCAGTACAAATCAAAACTCAAAAGGTATATTTGAGGTAAAACATGTTTAATACTCTATAACTCATTAAAATTTAAGGGATCTTTATGATTAACTACTTCGAATTTCATAAATCTTCACCTTTCTTAAACCATCATTAAACCCAACATTTCCAAATCCATCCATGCATATTCTAGTAAGGGCATAAGATAGAAAGAAAATTATTGTGGTACATGAATATCTATAGTGTCTTCCCCTTTTACATCATAAAGCATTCAAAAAATCATCATCTGAATGCTCTCAATAATAGAAAGAAGTCATTGTTTCTAGTCTGAGAAAATAACCACAAAATAAGTAATGGTCCTACAAGTTTCGAAGTCCATATTTATTTAGCCATGATCTTCATTATCACCTTATATCATCCACCATCCCTTCCTAGTCCATATTTTATTTGCACGAGGGCATGAAAAATCTTAGGCATGGGGGAATGTTGGACCCCAGATATGTTATATCATTTTCTATCCAAAACTTTCATTTACAAGCCATATTCATACCTTTACAATATATTTTGTAACTATTATATTACCAATTTTCACTAAATGCATTCATTTTACTTTGTGGTTAATTATTAACGATTTCTTGTATTATGAATGATTAAATGAGTTCTTAATGTGGTTTTATCAATGACGGTTTGCTAATGTTTTTATGTGACCAAGGAGCATGTTCCACTATGAAAATTTCTATCTATGTATTAGTTCAACAGTTCGGTACTTAATTATGTACTTGCACGAATGGAGGAGAAAAAGTCAAAATTATAAAATATGTTTTTTTTTTTCTCAAAGCATGAAATATTAGGTGCCACATGGAATTTATATTCTATTACAAAAAATGGAATATACCCACCCCACATGTGGGATCCTAGCACATGATTTAAGCTACAATCAAACATAGGTAACAATTTTTAAACTACCATCATTCACCTCAATTTCTATGCTGATGGTGGTGAATCTTAAGATCTGTAAACTGGGTTTATGAAAAAAACAATAATCTACTGGGATGTCAAACCATTTCCAAAAATTCAATATGGTTTTGAAGTTATAGATGGTTCTTCTAATCATATTTGTACATAATTTATGCCAAAACTAGAGTGACAAAAGTATCTAAACAACCAACTTCATGCACAATTTCTGAGGCCATGGAATTGAATCATAAAATTTAAAAAGAGGTTTTTGCTAATACTATGTAAACTTAGTGTCCATAGAAACTTATCTCTAAAATACATCATGGTATAGAAGATATGGCTGGTTATTTAATGCCAATTTGTATAAGATTACAAAAAAAATCAGATTTATGATATTTTCTCTAAAGTTGTAAATTCATTTTCTTAGTTTAGGGGATTGGATTTTATCCTTCCCTAATGGATTTTATGTATAAATAAAGCCTCAAATGGAAGATAAAGTAGGTTATTCATTATTGTAATAGAGGATATCAATGATTAGTTTTTGAGAGATTTAGAGAGCTTATTTGTAACATACTTTTTGATGTGAATAAAGAATTGATGGTTGCTAAATTGTGGTACATCTTCTTAGCTTGATCAAAGCTTTCTTAGCAGCACTAACCTCCTGGAATGCCCCCCTCGTTGTGGGTAAGTGTTGCTATGCTTCAAGTCTTTTTAAGATTAGTCTTACATATAGAAATTTAGTTTTATTTTGCAATGAATTTATGTTAGATAAAACTCAAATCTATTCACTTTTATGCTTTCAATTTAGTTTGCAGTACTTATCTGTAGGTTTAAGAAGTGAATCCCATTCCATTAATTATTATTTGTGCGGGATTAAGATATTATTTTCAACATTTGTTTGCATAAAGAATTGAAACTCTTCCTTTCCACGTAAGAAATGAAATAAATTTAGAAGAAACATCACATATAAGTAATCTTTTCAAAAACAGAAAACAAAGTATTCATTTTATCTTCTTTCCATTTCCTCTTTAAAAAGCTTGTGTTCTTAATTGAATTTCTTATTACAAAGAACATTTTTCTTTCTTCTATTTGCTCCTCCCTTCCTCTTTTTTTCCTTATTTCTGTATTTGGGTGAATAATTTAAGAGTCATTTTGCAGTCAACGCTTTATTATAGAATTATATTTATTAATTCTCTTGCTACCAATCATATAATCATTTTATTCTCACATATAGATTGATGCAATTTAGTATATTTCATTCTTTATATTAGTGTTGATGTACTTGACTGTGGATAGATCTTGAGTTTAGGATTTAGAAATCTACATTTGCTGCAATTTGTTTTGATTTCTTTTGGTTTTTAGTGAGATTATATTTACCATTTCAGTTTGGGTTAAACTTTAATTTATAGCAGTTTGTAAGACCATTGGAAATCATTGAAGGATAGGAAACTCGAGTTAACTACTCATGAATAATCATAGAATATTATTGAGAAGAGTTTTCGATGAAAACCACATCATAATTCATGTGTCAACACGTTTGGAACAAACAAGTGTGGTTCATCATCGAGGCAAACTTGTCATATTGATGAACCACACTTGTTGGTTCGAAATACATTGACAAATGAATTATGATGTGATTTTCATTGAAATCTCTTCTCAATAAACTTGATATGGATCACAGAAGCCTAAATTCAAAAAATCATAAAATATGTTTAAAACTTCATAATCCTAAGTTATTCTTATGTCCTAATTCATGATTCCTTAGAGTTTGTTGTCATTTTTAGTAGTTATCGCTTTTATCACTTTACTTACTTGGCATGATTTTTCTTGTAGCTGTCCACATTTACTTTTTCTACAACATGTTTAATGAGTTTTTGTATGCAACACTATAGGATTAGAACCACTAAAGTCTCAATACCTAATAAACTACATAAATAAAACCACTTGAACATTGTCTGTCGGTAATGAAAGTTTGTGGTTTGAAACATGATAAGCATTAGAATCCCAAAATCTAGTGTCAAGTTATAATCCTTAGTGATTGGTTCTTTCTAGTATTAATTGTTAGCATAGATTAGAATAGGCTTTAATCCTCCATTTCCTATGCTTGCAACTCTAATTCTTATGATAATCCCATATTTGATAATTAATTGTTGGAATTAGAATACATATTATTCCACCAACACATCCCTTGTATTTTCGACAACTCTCACCTTGAGGGAGGGTGAGGTCCCTAATATCTACACCCACTGTGGGAATGTTAATCCTGTTGTGCTAGTTTTTATAGATCTCCTTGAGTTATTCTATGATGGACTAATTCTAATTTGAGTCCAAGACATCCCCATCATAGTTAAAACCTACATTAGCTAGCTTATATGCTAGTTTGTTACCCTTTATTGTGATATGTTAAGTAATGAATGGAGTGATTTTTGCTAATTGCTCAGGTATCTTTTCTAGATTGGCTAGGAGTCTCCAACTATTTGTGACTTTTGTTGGATTGGAAACACGTTGGATTTTTTGATAGTTTTGGAGTCCCCTTCTATCATAAGTTTATAGGTATTTATCTTATTAGCTATTATTAAACCTTGTTCCATTGCATATAGTTCTGCTAGATTGTGGGTATCATTACCCAATGCTCTTGCATATAAATGAATTATTTATCCCTTATTGTTTTAGAAAGCTCCTCCATTGTTGGTTGGCCTTAGATTTCCCTTTGAGGTTCCATCAAACTTTAATTTGATGAATCCATTTGATGGGGTTTACATTTTCTTAGGTTGGAGTGTTTGATGTGTGGGATGTGTATTCGATTTGTTATTTTGGATTAATGAAGCACTGAAATTCTAAGTATAGTTGATTCTCCTTGTAACACTCCCAATCTTGAGTTTTCTAAGGGTATATTAGGATTGTCTCTTCTACATTTTGGACACCTGAGTTCCAAATGCTTTCCAGTTCTTCAAATTTATCATTGAATAATCTTATATTGCATTCTTTCCATATCTCCCATGCAATGAATCCTCGAAAGAGTTGTCAGGATCTGTTGATAATGATATTTTTAAAGGTTGTTGATCTCCATTCTTCAAGAGTGGAGTGTATATTACTCATTTTCCTATCATTTTTCATTAATATTTTAGTTATTCTATCCCATAACTCTGGGGAAAATTGAAATCCATAAAGGGGAGTTACGCTATTTATAAGCTTGAGGAGCATAGGTAACAACATGTTGATCCCTAGAAACCACTTTTTTGGTATTTTACCATTTTTAAGTTTTTTTCTTTTTTTTTTTTTCTTTTTCAGAGAAGCCAGAAAAATATTGTTATTTTGGGAAAAAGTTTTACTTTCCATAATTTTTTCAATTTTTTTCTTTTTTTTTTTGCTTTGTGGTTCCTGCAAAAGTGCTACAGACTTCCTTAAGATTAAAATATCATTTATGATTATGACCCTATCTAATAATGTCATATCCATTTTGGATTTTAATTTTTCTGAGTGCTAGTTTCTTTTCCAAGATTTGTTGGTAGCCATGTTGGTGTTGTTCGACCATTGCATGTTATTTTCCTAATACCTCCATTGGGGTTTCTCTAATGATTTCCTCTAGTATTTCTTTATGAGATTCATAGGTTGATCTTGATATCATTAAGGTCTTCCCTCTGATCAAGTTTCGGTCATTGCTACCAGGATTCTTCGCAAAAAAGTGCTAGATTTCCTTCTCGTGTTTCCCAAAAGTTTTGATTTGGGATTAGGTACTTGTTTTTGCATGCTTACTTCCATATATCTCATAATTGTATTTCCGCTTATTGTCTTATTAGTTGCTTATGGCTAATTTCAGGGGATATTTGTTCTTCTCTAGACGACCACTGGATTTTTAATCCATCTTCATGACATCTTATCTCTCATGGCCTAGCTTAGGAATTCTAGGTCTCTCAAACCGAAGCCCCTACTTTTTTTCAGTTTACATAACTTTTCCCAGGAAACAAGGGCCTATTTTTTCTCTTTCTTGTATCCCCCCCATAAAAACTATCTTTGGATGCATCAAATATTATGGAGAATGATTTTGGGAGTAGCAAGGGCATAGATGCAATATAGAGGAATGGCCTGAAACATAGAATTGAGGGGAGTTAATATATTAGTTATATTAAATAATATGAAAGTCCAACAAGCATGTTTATGTTCTATATTTTACAAGAGGTTATCCCAAGAACTTCCTCTAAGGGGTTTTTTTACAAGAGGCACACCTAGATATTTGGAAGGAAGGGAGATATGCTAAATTCCTAGAATTATGGAAATGTTGGTTTGGATGGCTATGAGCGTATTGAAGAGAATTACATGTGATTTTGCAATATTGATATGAGTTCCTCAAGAATTTAAAAAATGCAAGGGGATGGTCTAGAAATTTAGAGCTTCTTTAATTATGGGCTAACCCATAAGCAAAGTGTCATTGAGAAACCACCAATGATTCGATGGGGGACTAGTGGTCCGATTAGGTATGCCTATGAGAGAATCTTCAAGGACTACATAATAAGAGACCTTCCCAAATATCTTACCATGGAGATGAAAATGTAGGGAGAAAGAGAATAATCTTTCTTAATGCCATGGGAGGGAAGGAAGATTGGGGAGGTGGATCCATTAAAAAGGATGCAGAAGAAAGCTTTGGTTATCACTTGCATGACCCAAGGAATTCAATCATCAAAAAGGTTGAATGCTTTCAACATGTGAGATATGAATGACCAACTCAGTTTGTTAAAGGCTTTCAACATGTCTAATATAAGATTTTTGGAGATGAAACAGAATGGATGTGGTCATGGAAACTTATGATACTTTCAAGGATATTTCTTCCATTTACATAACCTTATTGTTCTTGAGATATTATACAGGGTAGTTGATCTGAAATTGGAGTAGGTGATTTGTTCCTCTTTTCCAAAATCAAATAAAAACAAAAACAAGACTGTGTTGACACTTTGCAAGGTAAAATGGGTGTTGAACAAACAGGTTTCAAATGTCTCTTCAAGTCATGAATTAGTCTTCACATGTAACTTAACATAAACAACATAACAACATAAGTCATGCAGGCATAATGAAAAGATAATAAAATACTTGTTTACGAAGTTCACTCCTGTTGGGCTACATCTCAGGGCCTAAAAACATAGCTAGACCATTCAAATTTTTAGTAGAAAAAATCGATGACATTTAAATAGTTATTTGATCATAAACACGTAGTTATTACCCCTACAAGGTAATTTTCTCCTACAAAGAACTCTCACAAACAAAAAAAACTCAAAGAATCTCCTACAAACATGTCATACTCCAACTGAAATGAGCTAAAATGAACATGTGAGCACTTCAGTTCCACATTGAAGCACATAACAAAACTTCTCTCAACATAACATAATGAGAAAAATGAACCTGAGCTGAACCCTGTAAGTTACAACTATTGCAATAGACTTCTAAAGGTTGGAATACCCCTACAAGGTCATCTATGTGCCTAAACACCTTCCAGAATGAATTCCAAATTGTCATTGATCCATACACCTTTTGTGTTAAACCTTCAAAAATGCTACTTAGATGTGCTCAAATCATAAATTAGATGTAATCAATGGATTTAGAACATCCAAAAACCCTAGAAAAAAAATCCAAAATCCATGGCTCTAAAGCTCCATATGAATTTAACTGTTCACTGTCCTACAAATTCGACCGTTTATCTAGCTCTTCCACACTTCTGTAATGAATTATGATAACCAAGCGACAAATTCGCCCCCTGTTGGTGCATCTTTTAGGATCATTAAATTCACCATTAATCCTTAAAGGCAAAATTTTTGGCCATATGGGCCATGCGGCCGAGGGTGAGGGCCAATGGCCTGCCCCCACTGGCTTAGTCCCTTAAGGATCAAGTTCATGGTCATTTGGTGCCCCATAGGGCCAAAGGCCAGGACAATGACCTGTCCTAATTATCGAAGCCCCCATTCTTACCAAGCATTGGGTAACATGAAAAAGGCCATATGGCCTAGGCTAGGGCCTAACCTTTGCACCCTCCATTGATCCCTACACCAAGGTTTTGTGCAACGCTATATGACCTAGAGCCTGAGCTAACAGTGGGTCCCCTCTCCACTGGTGCATGGTTTTTTAGGCAGCATATCACCCTAGGGTTGTACCCCACTTCGTACTACCTACCTCCGAGTGACCTTTTCCTTCTGCGTTTAGTTATATGTGAGGGGTTACGACCATGGGTTGGGGTTAAGCCCAGAGCCCCTTAGTCATTCATCTCGTGGTCTCATGGGGTGTGGTGACCAGGGGCCAGGGGCTTAGCCCCAACCCCTCCCTCCATTGAGCATGATATTAATCTTTATATATGGGTTTTACCCATATGTTAATAAGAATCACCATGTAGTGTATTGGTAGAGCACTCTGTTGTTGGAATAAAGGTCACGGGTTTGAATCCCAGTCAAGCCTCCACCCGACCCATACCAAAATTTTAGTTGACCCTAGGGTGCCACGTGGTAGCCCATGACTGGGCCACATGGCACCCAATCATTGGTCCAAATAAAATATGCCACAACCAATCAAATGTGCCCAACTACCAACGAACTAGATGATGCCACTTGTCCACTTCTAGTTGGCTTGTACTTGTATGGTCACCCTGCTGACTCAATAGTAAGGTCAACCTAGTCATCTACCTAATCAACAGACCTATCCAAATTTTACCTATTTGGGAAAATTAACATAATGCAATATTTGGAGCATACGGTGTCATATTAAGTTGAAACAAATGTCATCGAATTCAGAACAATGAGCACTTCGATTTGGCATTGGTTTAAAGACTTTATAGGAACTTTAATTATTGAGCTAAAAATTGATCACCTGATCACACCTCCCCATTGGGAACTTTCGGATTCCAAATTTTTACTTCCCTAGACAATGTAAAGAGTCTGGAACTCAAAAACACCTAAAAACTCAATCCAAATGTATACTTTTCAATTGGTGCCCAAGGCACTTCACTTATCTTCTTCGTGAAGACCTACTGTCCTATTAAGAATTGAGCCAACATTCTTATTGTTGATGCAAGAAAAAAATATTGATGAGTGGAATCTAAACATTCTCTTTAATCTCATCTTTACATGGCCCAAAAACACTTCATATTGAAGTTAACATGTTGAAGACAAACTTGATTCCATCTTGGAATTAAGAAACAACATAAACTTACTTTAACATCTTCAAGTTGAGCTTGTACATAAGAAGTACACTACAAAATTTTCCATGATATAATTGGCCTTGCCTACAAAACATAGTCATCTTGAAACAAATATTCTATTCACACAAGTTTCCTATCGAATACTTGTATTAGTGAATACACGACAAACTTTTAGACAACTTTGAATGACAATATTGTACATTGAAAAAATTTCTTGAAAATGTGTACTAAGTAAGCCAATACACACACCAATGAAAACAATCTACTTATTGAACACAGTGACAATGATTGTTCACTTTACAAAGACATAGGTAAAAAAAAACAACTAATTACAAAATTTACAAAACAAATTTACAATAAGTCTACCCAAATGTTGTCTCTCCTAGGCTTATGGGTTCTCTTCTTCCATCATCTTTGCCTTGAAGGTCACTTAGGATTGTTGTGAGTCATGTTTTCCACCTCTTATTTCCCTTGCATTATGTACCACAATCTCTTTACCTCTCTGTGAACGAAGCTCTGGATGTAACTTCCAACATCGTTCAGTGTCATGTCCATGTATCTTGCAATGAATACAGAAGAAATTCCTCTTGTTTGCTGACATAGAAGTTCTCTCATGTGAAGGAGAGTCATTATGATTGATGCTTAGAATTTGATTCATTCTTTTGACCATTATCATACGTTTCTCACATACAACTACACAATGGTCAAATGCATCACAAAATTTACGAGGGTACTTATTCCACAAGTATTCAAAATTTCCATGCATTAGAAAACACCCTTGAGAGTTATACTTGTCTCTAGGACTGCAGCTTTGACGAAGTGGAGTGGACAATGCCATGCAAGGTCCCTTCAAGCATGCATCTCATATGGGAGATGAATGAACATTGTCACAAGGTGGTGAAATCTCATCCTCAAATGGTTGATGTGCCTCAAGACATTTGGACCATTCTCCAACCTCCCTTCGACCATATCCCAATCCCTAATACTTTGGTCTCTCCTCAACCATAATTGAATTGGTAATACCTTGGCCATTTATTTCAAGGTCTCCACCTTCATAACCCATCTTGGAAAGCAAGTTATACCTATCCCTTCAGTATGTTGCTCAAATGTTGCAAAATAAGTGCTATGCACATAAATGGAAGGAATGGTACTTGAGATGCTAACTACCACCTTAAACTTGTCATTCATCCTTTCAACCTTTGATGATGAGAATGATGGACAACTTGTAGGTGACTCTAGCCACCCATTCTTATCCACTAGAATATGGTGTGCTTCTTGAAGATGTTTGCAAAATTCACATGCATAATCTTCCACATATGTTTTAAACCCACTATTTGAATCATGAACACATACTGGATTCATTCTAGAGGTTTCTCTTGTTGGCACAGGAGTAGAACTTTCTACAGCAACTCTTCAAACACATGTTGCAACTAAAGTTTCATGTGCCTCTTCTCCTATCCATTCATCTCTGGCATCCTTCTCAATTCTATGTTCTCCATATGAAGAGCCAAATTTTTATACTCTAGCTCTTGGAGACTCTTTTTGATTCCCATTCTTGAAACTTAGTCAATTGGTGCTCTAATACCAAACTTGGATGAAATTGGAGTAGGTGATTTCTTCCTCTTTTCCAAAATCAAATAAAAAAAAAAAATAGGATCGTGTTGAGACTTTTTAAGGTACAATGGGCCTTGAAAAAACATATTTGAAATGTCTCTTCAATTCATGAATTATTCTTCACATGTAACTTAACCTAAGCAACATAACAACATGACTCATGCAGACATAATGAAGAGATAACAAAAGATTTGTTGATGGAGTTCACACCTACTGGGTTACATATCTCGTCCTACCAACATAGCTACACCACTCATATTTTTAGTAGAAAAATTGGAGTACATAAATATTTAGTTTATCATAAACAAGTGATTATTATCCCTACAAGGTGATATTCTCCGACAAAGGACTCTCACAAACAACAACAACTCAAAGCATCTCCTACAAATATGTCATACTCCAACTAAAATGAGCTAAAATGAGCATGTGAGCAATTCAATTCCACATTGAATCACATAAAAAAACTTCTCTCAACATAAAATAATGAGAAAAGTGAACCTTAGCTAAAATGTGCAAGTTATAGCTAATGTAGTAGACTTATGAAGCTGAGAATACCCCTACAAGGTCATCTCCATGCCCAAACACTTTCCAGAATTGCTTCCAAATCCTGATTGATCCATACACCTTTTGTCCCAAACCTGCAAAATGACTACTTATATGTGCTCAAATCAGAAATTAGAGGTTACCAATGGATTCATATCCAGAAACTCGTAATTGGACTCTTTTGAGCTCAATTTGGCCAAAAATTCCAAAAGATATGGCTCCAAAGCTCCATATGAATCTAACTATTAATTGTCCTAGAAATTCAACCATTTGCCTAACGGTTCTATAATTCCACCCTGAATTCCGCTAACTGAGTGAAAAATTTGATCTCCGCTAGTGCATTCTATAGGATCATTAAATTAAACAATAACCCTTAAAGGTGGAAATATCAGCCACATAGGCCATGCGGGCATGGGCAAGGGCCAACGGCTCGCCCCCACCCACTTATCCCTTTAAGGATTGGGGTTGTAGTCATTTGGTGCCCCATTGGGCTGAGGGGAAGACCAACGACCCACCCTAAGCATTAGAGCCCCCATTCTTACCACGTGTTTGGTCACATGAAAGGCGATATGACTTGGGTTGGGGCCTAACCTTTGCACCCTATGTTGATACATATGCCAAGCTTATCTGTAACACTATATGAGCTAGACTTGGAGCTACCTCTGATCCCCCTCTTTGTTGGTGCATGGTTTGTGGGCGACATATGACCCTGGGGCTGCCCCCCACTTTGTAGCACCTACCTCTGAGAGACCTTTTCCTTCCACATTTGGTTATATGAGAGGGGTGATGACCATGGGATAGGGCTAAGCCTCAAGCCCCTTGGTCACTACTCCCATGGTATCATGGGGTGCAACGCCCAGGGGCAAGGGGCTTAGCCCCAACCCCTTCCTCCATTGGGCACGACATTAATCTTTTTATATGGGTTTTACCCATATGTTAATAAGAATCACCATGTAGTGTATTCATGGAGCACTCCATTGTTGGAATAGAGGTCATGGGTTGGAATCTTAATCAAGCCTCTAGTTGACCCATACCAAAATTTTACATGACCCCAGGGTGGCACATGGCAACCCATGATTCGGCCACATGGCACACAATCATTGGTCCAAATAAAGTATGCCATAACAATCAAATGTGCTCATACCAATGAACCAGATGATGTCACTTGTATAGTTCTGGTTGGCTTGTGCCTGTACAATCATGCTGCTGACTCAGTAGTACAGTCAACCCAGGTAGCTGCCCAGTCAATAAATTTTCCCAAATTTTACTTATTTGGGAAAACGATCAGAACGTGATATCTAGAGCATGTGGTGTCAGATTGAGGTGAAATAAACGTAGTGGGATTCAGAACAATGAGCACTTTGTTTTGGTGTTGCTTTCAAGACTTTCTAGGCACTTTCATTTTTGAGCTAAAAAATTATCACCTGATTAGTAGTTGAGGATTTAAACTATTTGCAATGACTTTTGAGATCATCTTATAGATGACATTACAAATCGGGATGGACCTAAACTTGGCAAGGTTTTTAGCTTTATAGTTTTTTGGAATAAGGGCTATGAAGGTAACATCTACAACCACGAGGAAAGTTTATAATGTAACACCCTCATCCCACATCTACGAAAGTAACCAGCCAACTAGGTTAAATATACGATGAGAGGCCACTATAATTGGATTGAACCTCCTAAGTGACCTTAAGGAAGTTGAATCGATGAAAACACAAAACATAGACCTTCGACATCAACAACAAAACTCCCAGGAGGCATCCAAACCACTCAAGTAGCAAGCCCTTAAGACCAACTAAATTTTTAGAGCATTAAAACCCCGAACTCTCCCTTGATATGGACAAGGGTGCATATTTGAGGCTCCAAACTCTCCCATAACATTGGCATGCATGCGTCTGGGGAGTTTTCTACTTATACCTATGTGCACGACTCTGGGATTTGTGCCACATTTTCAAGCCTAGAGCCCATGTCACTGCCCAAAACTCAATGACAGGTTTAGAAATGAATTTACACAATAGAACAATGATACATTTGCAAAAAAGAGAAGAAAAAACTATATTGGGTCCCTACCAGCCATGACAGGAATTTCGTCAAACATGTCACAGATATGTGACCTACAAGTTTAGACAACATATCTAAGCATAAGGGCTCATATTTACTTGAGAATCACTAAGAAGCATTGTTCCCTTATATCATTAGCTGCATTATCATCTATTAGGTGATAGATACTTTTTTCATTATTTTACAAATCAAAACATTAGGAGAGACATACATCATCACTTTCATAATACATTCTTGTAACCAACATAATAAAAACAGAAATATCAAGGATTCATTAGTCATAGAATCCACATACAAACCAGTACATTTACACATAAGGTGTCAAGGAAAGAACCCCTTATTAATGAATGCAAAAGCCAATCCCGGATGGGACTACCACATTCCACCCAACCATAGAGTGACTAAGCCAAATCTCTTTTTAGCCAATCACCCCTGTGTGATATTCCAAGCATGAATGTGGGAGTCAAACCAAATGAACCAACCAGGGCATCTCAAGGCTAAACCACATCACCCTCATCAACATAAACTAGGCTTTAATACAATCCACACTAGGTCACTAGGCCAACACAATAAACATTTAATAATGGTGTTTACCATGATCTCCACCATATCACTAGGCCAAAACAACCATGGATGCCACCACATTTCTCTACCTACACCATGAGGAATTTTTCTATCTCCTAGTCTCTTAGGATTCCACAATCTAATCTAGGGATCACTAGGCCCTAAATTGAGACTCCACCCTCTATTATTTACCGTATATCCTTCCATTCACTAGCAAGGATTGCTAGGCCTAATCAAGGGCTACCACCTCTAGGATTTACCGTATATCCTGCCATTAACTAGTCGAGGATTCCTAGGTCCACCGAGGTACATAATACATGTCTTTATCGAAACCCACAATCTGATACACGGATCACTAGGCCAGTGGATTTACCACAATCCATAGTCTGGTTCAGGGATCACTAGGCCACATATTATTTCTTTCGAATATTCACCTCACTCAGCTTTGAGTCCATCTAGTAATCTATCTGAACCAAAACATGAGAACCCCATCACACCATGTCTATCTGGAAATGTCAAGGCTAGGCTAAGAACATTGTGTCACCTGGAAAAACCCATGCCATAATAGAAAACAACCACATGCAATATCATGAATGGAAAATCTAGCAAGGAAAAACACGCAAATTGATACCTACAAAGAATCTTGTTGTAGTTTCTTGATCCTCCTCTTCCTTGCTTGCTCCTTCCTTCCTCTTGCCTTCTTTTTCTTTCTTGATCCAATGCCAAAGTGCTCCAAGAAAACTTTGTGTCCAAGAGTGAGTCAGAGAGAGAGAGTGGGAATAATGAGAGATCTCCAAAACTAAACTGACAAAAGGTACCAACTAATCCTCATAAGCCTTTTTATTAATTAGGCCTCTTTTTCTCCAAATTCCATTATTTTACTTCATTTTCCTCCTCACATGAAACCTCTTACCTTTCACCTTCCTTTTCTCCTAATTTCCATTATTTTCATAAATAAATGTGCCAAAAATGTCATTTTTCCTTTCCAAATCCTTTGCCATTTCCTTTGCCAATTTCCTTAGCCATAATAAACTAAAATGAACACCAACACTAGGATGTATTTCCCAACATTCAACTTAGAATAAGTGTCCCATCAACCGTGGTTATTATTTTTTCCTTTATTAACTTTTATTACATGGAATTTTTATCAGGGTTGTTATAGAACCCTCCCCCTTGGTGAACACCATCCTCGATGTTCAGCCACACCTATACCTCAGCAAAACTGCTGAAAATAAAACATAGTGCCCATGGAGCTTTATAACATAGCTCGATAAAGTATTGACAATGATCAACCTGTTGAAAATAAAACCAACATGACAACTTAACAACATGAAAACTATAATTACATGACACCCATACCACTTATTGGAGCTTTATAACATATCTCATGGCAATATTTACATCCATATACATACGTATATGTATCAAAACATTTGCCAGACATATGCCAAAAAACATACCAAAAATCATACCAAAACTTCTTTGCCTCAACTGACAAATAATGAAGGATACATAGCTTGCATTTGATCCACCATCTCCCATGTAGATTCATTGGGCACAAAGTGCTTCCACTGCACTTTAACTTCCTCGATTACTTGGTTCTAGAGCATGAGAACCTTTCTCTGCAATATGCACTGAGGCTTTAGGTGCAATTATCCATCTAGATCCACCTACAATAAAAACCAATCATTCACATAATCAACATGTTTAACATACTTCTTAAGCAATGACACATGGAAAACATCATGGAATTTTACTATCGGAGGCAATGTAAGTCGATATGTTACTGGCCCAATCCTCTCAATAATCCTAAATTTTCCACAAAGTTGTGGTTCCAGCTTGGCACATAATACAATCTGCAATGGTCTAGGTCGATGTTGGTGGCCACCCACCTATCCCACTTGGACCCCCAAAACTACCTATTTTAGTTTTTCAGTTTCCGTAATTGTAGCACAATTTACTATTTTTAGCAGTTTTTTGGGTCTTGGACTTCGAAAGCCATTTTGAGGCCCTAAACACTGTTTTTTTGGGAAATATCGAAGAAAAATGATCCATGGACTGATGTTGCTCTTCCTAAAGTTGCAGTGCTCAGATAGATCTTTCTAACGATCTATTGTACGCGTCAAACGAAGATCGGGTGCCAAAGTTACAACCCGAGGAAGTTGATGTACCAACTTACCCAAAACGGGGCCCACAATTTGGCGTTTCATCTTCTAGGGTTAGGATTTTGGTTGTTAAGGTTTTTCCATTATTTCTCAACAATAAATAGGCCTTCGAGCCTCAATGTAACATAGTTCAGAGGCATGTAGCTGCCACATCTCTTCTCCGAGATAAGCTACCATCTCCCTAGCTGGTTTATTTCCATTTCTGTTTGTAATCATATTTCAATATGTCACATTAACGAAATGCAGTATTGTTTCCACTGTATCTCTGTGTTTATGGTTACCTCTATAATTTGTTTCATTCCTATTTAAACCTAGATCAGTGGTATCAGAGCAGTCTTCTTTTTCCTTGTTTTTCTTTGCATGTCCCCAATGAGGTCGGGATATAACGAATTACGGCTTGAACTCGTCGAACCTTTGCAAGAACAACCTCACAAATCTCGACGGCATCCCATGGCAGATGAAAAGAAATATGAGGGGGTAGGAGATCCTATCAAATCTTGCTTGAATAAGCCCTCGGCAAGAAAGGAACGCAATGATGGATAGTTTTTCCCAGATCCTTCAGTAGTTACCCAGAGGCAACACATCAGCTTCCAACAACTACTCTAGAAATGCCACACCATTTAAGGTACAAGTTAATTTTGAAATCCCCATCTTTGAGGGTCAAATAAATGTAGATGCCACAGATAAATTGTTAAATATGCTAGATGGGTATTTTTCTATTCATGATTTTTCCAGTCGAGAAAAGATTATTTTTGCTCTTCTCAAAGCAGCCCCCCATGTCAAGGACTGGTGGGAAACCTACTGCAAGAAGAAGGATGAAAGTACGAGC
Source organism: Pinus tabuliformis (assembly GCA_031772625.1). Taxonomy (NCBI): domain Eukaryota; kingdom Viridiplantae; phylum Streptophyta; class Pinopsida; order Pinales; family Pinaceae; genus Pinus; species Pinus tabuliformis. The sequence goes on from CM062818.1 coordinate 554,327,497, forward strand.
TGACTATTTTGAGCCACACCCACTTGGGATTCATTCCGAGATGCCATCAAGGAGTAGTACTACCTTGTCAAAAGCTACAAGGACAAATACATAAAGTGGACAATGCTGTGGCAGGGAAGGGACGAAGATGTGCCGAAGTTCAAAAACATTTTTCATACCCAATGCACACAGTTGGGTATCAAGGATTCTGAGCTGCATTTGGTACTCAAATACTGCGGCTGCCTACACAGGTACATCTAGGAAGAGATGGAGTTCCTGAACATCTCCTCGCTCAGCACGACATACCGACACGATGTCAAAATTGAGCAGAAGTTAAAACAAAAGAAGCGAGTGTTTGGATCTGCAAATTTGAAGACCAAAGGACAAAGTCAAGGTGGGGTGACCCAAGAAAACTCGTCGAAGCCGCAAGAAAAGAAAAAAACCACGAAATCGAAGAAGGACACGGGAAAGCGGTGTGAGTTCCATAAGAGCCCCACTCAGAGCACAAGTGAGTGTCGAACCAAGTAGTTGTTGGTGGCCGAGTTGAAGGCTTCAAAATCATATGCATGTTCTGGCCCTGAGTCAAAACCTGTCAAGGGGAATGGCAAAGGGAAGTAGATCATTGATGCAAAGCCCAACACCACATTTTCCATCGCTAAGATTGTTATGAAACCAGCTCAAGAAAAGATATAAAAGATAGCTCAACGCCTTAGAATTCAGTCTCTTCAAGGGGGCAACCTCCTTTACATTACATAAATGAACAATTCTTTGATGATTCAAATGAAAAAACCTCCTTTCTATATATAGGAGTCCAAGGAGTCACAATATAATCCAGCCGACCTAACAATAATAATATAAAGCCACAAAAATAGCAATAGAGGGATTCTATGGGGCACAATAATAACAATATGGGGGCAATAGGGGCACAAAAATATTAATAAGGTGTATAACTACAATAGTAATGGGGTAATCACTAGTATTATAGGGACCCAACATGCCCCTCTCCTTCAAAAAAGTGTTTTCCTCAACGCTTGAGTAGTTCTAGATACTTCTGCATAAAATTCTCATCCTCCCATGTGGAATCTTCAGCGGATAAGTTCTTCCACTTGATAAGATACTTCGAAATTGATCGATTTTGTAGCTGTCGAATTCTTGTTTTCGTGACTGCTTCCGGTTCCAATATAATTTTTCCTTCCTTGTCAAGTTCTGGCAATATTGTTTGAACTGGAAGCTTGTCACCTATAACTTCTTTAAACATGAAACATGGAAAATTGGGTGCAATCGAGAAGCTGCAGGAAGCTCCAATTTGTATTCCATAGTACTAATCTTTTGCAACACCTTGAACGTACCATAATACTTTGGTGATAATTTATTATCCTTCTTAGCTTTCTTGAGGGACATTTTCTTATATGGTTGTAGCCGTAGGAATACCCAATCACCTACATCAAAACTTCTTTCACTGCGATGTTGATCTACTTGTTGTTTCATTCTATTCTGTGCCAACACGAGGTTATCCTTTAAGAGTTGGAGGACTTGTTGTTGATGTTCGATGTGATGTTCCACTACCTGAACCTTAGAATTTTCTCTTAAATATGATGTGATGGATGGTTGTTGATACCCATAAAGTGCCATAAATGGGGTCATTTTTTTTGCTGTATGGAAGGAAGTGTTATACCACCATTCAGCCAGAGGCAACCATTTGACCCATTGTGTCTGTTTATCATATACAAAGCAACGAAGATATCCTTCCAAACATTTGTTTACTATCTCAGTTTGCCCATCAGATTGAGGATGATAAGATGAGCTATGAGCTAACTGAGTACCAAGACAAGAAAATAATTCTGTCCAAAAATTTCCAGTGAAAATGGGATCTCTGTCACTTACAATAATCTTTGGGTTTCCATGTAGCTTTTGAATTGTTTCCATAAATGCAGTAGAAACTGTACTGGCTTTAAATGGATGTGATAATGCACAAAAGTGTGCATACTTGGTAAGTCTGTCAACTACCACCATGATGACACTCTTTCCCTCAGACTTGGGTAAACCTGTGATAAAATCCATTGAAATCTCCTCCCAACGTTGGCTTGGAATGGATAAAGGTTGTAATAGACCCGGTGTCTTAATTGTTTCAACTTTATTTTGTTGGAAAACCAAACATTCCGCCACAAACTTTTGAATATCTGATTTAAGGCCATCCCAAAAAAATTCCTTCTTAACCCTGTGGTAGGTTTTTAAAAATCCTGAGTGCCCTCCTAAGGGAGAAGTGTGCAATTCCATAAGAATCTTTTGTTTTAGCTGGGAATTCTTACAGAGGTATAAGCAATCTTTGTACCAAAACGAATCATTTTTCCAGCTAAATGTATCAGACATAGTGGAATCTTGTTGTAACTTTCGAATAAGTGCCCACACTTCTTCGTCATTCTTCCATTCCTCCCTTGCTTCATTTATCCAATCTAGTTGGATAATAGAAATGGCGCACAACAATGCTTCCACATCCTCATCCTTTCTTGAGAGTGCATCTGCCACCACATTTTGCTTCCCTTTTTTGTAGATGATTTCAAAGTCATAACCCAACATCTTTGTGACCCACTTTTGTTGCTCTTCAGAGGATAATCTTTGTTCTAAAAAGTATTTAAGGCTATCATGATCCGTTTTTACCTTGAAGTGTCTTCCCATTAGGTAGGGTCGCCATTTCTTAAGTGCATGGAGTATTTCCAACATTTCCTTCTCATAAATAGCTTTGCTTAAAAAATTTCCCTTGATTGGATGACTTTCAAAAGCAATGGGTCTTTCATCTTGCATTAGAACAGCACCAATTCCATTTCCTGAAGCATCACATTCCACAATAAAGGTTTTTGTGAAGTCCGGTGTAGCTAAGATCGGTGCTTGGCACATTGCCTCTTTAAGATGTTCAAAGGCCTTTGTTGCTTCCAGAGTCCATGAAAATGCATCTTTCTTCAATAATGTTGTTAGAGATGTTGCTATTCTCCCATAATTCTTAACAAACTTGCGATAATACCCTATCAACCCGATAAATCCTCGCAGATGCTTTATGGATGTGGGGAATTTCCCTTCCTTAATGGCTTTAATTTTGCTAGGGTATACCTTAACTCCTTCATGAGATACAATATGACCAAGATATTCCACCTCCTGGACTCCAAAGAAACATTTGGATCTTTTTGCATATAATTGTTTCTCCTCCAATAGTTGTAGCACCCTGTCAACATGTTCAACATGATCCTTCCAAGACTTGTTGTAGATTAGTATATCATCAAAAAATACTAACACAAATTTTCTAAGGAATGGTTTGACAATTGAATTCATCAAAGCTTGAAATGTTGAAGGTGCATTGGTAAGGCCAAAAGGCATGACCAAAAATTCATAATGACCCTCATGAGTTCTAAATGCTATTTTCAGAATGTCTTCAATCTTCATTCTGATTTGATGATATCCTGAATGAAGATCCAACTTGGTGAAGTAAATTGATCCATGCAATTCATCCAGTAATTCATCAATGACAGGAATGGGGAACTTATCTTTAATAGTGAGCTTGTTGAGCTCCCTATAATCCAGACACATGTGCCATGATCCATCCTTCTTGTGCACCAATACTACTGGAGCAGAGAAAGAACTTTGACTCGGTTGAATTACACTAGCCTCTAGCATTTCTGCAACCATACGTTCAATTTCACTCTTTTGGACATAGGGATATCTGTACAGCCTGATGTTTGGAGGAACACTTCCTGGAATTAGATGAATAGCATGATCATGATCATGCATAGGTGGGAGACCTTTGGGAGTCTCAAATACCTTGGAATGATTGTCCAAGACTTTTTGGAGATCTGGAGAAATAGATGATTCCGACGTGGAAACATCTAGCGAACATAATTGTGCAATTACACCTCTTTGCTCCTTTTTTAGAAGCTTTGTCATACCATTAGAGCTAATTATCTTTCCTGGTTTCCCTACAATACCCCTTAATTCAACTTCCTTTCCTTCCGTAGAAAATTTGATGAAAAGTTCTTGAAAATTAAAAGCTATTGTACCCAAGGATTGTAGCCATTGGACTCCTAGTACAACATCAACACCTCCCATTGGAATGGAAAGCATTGGGCTAGTCAATACATATTCTCCCATGGATAGCTTGATATTATGGCACTTTCCAGAGCAATTTATTGTTCCTCCATTTGCAATCATCACTTGACACTCTGGTGCTGGATATAGGAAGCAATTCAATTCTTTTGCTACCTTACAATGAATAAAATTGTGGGTGCTTCCTGAATCAATCAACACTATTACCTTTTTCTTCTTGATTTGTCCTTCTATCTTGATGGTTTGAGGAGTGGTAATTCCTGCCAATGCATTACAAGATATGGTCGGATTTATTTGTTCTTCATCTAGGCTTTTTTCCTCGAGTATATCCTCTTCTTTTGACCTTTCTTGCTCCTTTTCTTCTTCCTCTTCACAATCTATTTAGAATAATATCTTCTCAGCACACTTGTGACCTTTAGTGTATTTGCTATCATAACTTTAACAAAGCCATTTTGCTCTTTTTTCTTCCAATTGTTGTGGTGTCAACCTTATAGTTCGTGGAAGACTAGGGGCAACAACACTTCCGTCTTTATAGTTGTGAGTGGTATGCTTCCTGGTTGCCATAATTTTGCTTTCCATTTTTCTTGCTAACCTGAATGCCTTCTCTAATGAATCAGGTTCCCAAAGGCAAACATCATGTTGGATATTATCTTTTAAAGACCCTATGAACACATCAATCCTATGCTCCTCTGGAATATCCTTTACCCTTATGTTCAATTTTTGGAACTCCTCAATGTGCTCCATTATTGAACCCTTTTGTTTGAGACTTATCAATTGGCTAAAAAAAGTGTTGCTTTTTGTATCCTCATAATGTTCTATCAATTCTTCCGTAAAAATTGCCCAAGTGATAAATTGTTTACGAGAGCAAAGCCATTGATACCATACAAACTAATTTGGTTCAAAATATAAAGTTGCCATACGTACCTTTTGTGTGTTTTGCACATTATTGAGATCGAAGAATTGCTCCATCTGTAATATCCATGTGGCGGGATCCTTGCCATCAAACTTCCTCATATAGATTTTTGGAACATGGTGAGTATTCAATCCAACATTAGATTCTATGGAATCATGATTAAAATTTCTTTTGTTCTCATCATGAGTTTCCTTTAGGACCCTTTCACCCTTATTGACCATTTCTTATAGAAACTTATTCATATTTATCTTCAATTCTTCCATCTTATCATCCATGAGATCAATTTTAGCGTCCATGCCATTCACCTTAGCTTCCATGCCATCCATCTTAGCTTCTACGCCTTTCTTTAAACCATCCATATTAGCTTCTACATCTTTCCTTAAACCATCCATCTTAGATTTTGTTGCTTTTTGTGCAAGTGACACTTGTTGCACTTGTTCTTGTAATTTTGATATATCTGATAGCATTTCTTCTTCTTCTTCATGAGTCATAATAGAGCTTTCAAGTTATTTATTAGGTGTTTGCATTTTCTTTCCTCGGGGCATCAGTTACCGATAATAATGCTCTATTATTCCCTTTGAATTCCTTCAAAATAAATTTTCAAACCAAGCTTAAGCAAAAATTTAAGAAAATCTACACACATTTTTTCACTTTGTAGGAGCTCGATATTTCCTTTGATGTATCTCTGTACTTTTTGATCATCTTGTTTTGAATTTGTGATCTGTAGTAGCCCTCTATGTCCTCTTTCCAATTCCACAAGTCTGACCCAAATTGGATTCTCCAAGTAAGAGTTATGCAAAATCTCCCACGGTGACTTGATTATAGACTAGTTCAATAGAGTGAACTTGTACGACGTGCCACGAATCACTGTTTCTACCTTTGGATCTGAAAAACACATACAAAAAACTACAGCCTGTCCTCTTTCTGTACCTTCTTACTAAATTTCAATCCGATCCCAGAGAGAAAGTTATGATGATTTTCCCCAGATCACCTGTTTGGAATGTAATTCAGTAGTCTACAAAAAGACCAACTTCCTCAGATCATATCTCCGAAAATATAGCGCGAAAAGCTCTGAAATTTGGACCCGATGTTCAACGTGATTTCTTCTCAAATGGGTTTTGTTTGCAACTTTTGAAACGTCGCAGAAAAAAATTTATACCAAAAATGCCACGATGACCTATTTGGAGCAGCAAAACCCTAGAATCCAAAGCTCTGATACAAAATGTTATGAAACCAGCTCACGAAAAGATAGAAAAGATAGATCAATACCTTAGAATTCAGACTCTTCGAGGGGGAAACCTCCTTTACATTACATAAATGAACAATTTTTTGATGATTCAAATGACAAAACCTACTTTCTATATATAGGAGTCTAAGGAGTCACAATATAATCCAGCCGACCTGACAATAATAATATAAAGCCACAAAAATAACAATAGAGGGATTCTAAGGGGCACAGTAATAACAATATGGGGGAAATAGGGGCACATCAATATTAATAAGGTGTATAAATACAATAGTAATGGGGTAATCACTAGTATTATAGGGACCCAACAAAGATCCAGAAGAATGAGACCGAAGATCCAAAGGAGGGGGAGCATCCTTTCCACTCATAAATGTGGGTGAAGGGTTGGCCACTGCAATTCATTGTTGACAGTGGGATCCAAAAGAACCTCATTTCAGCAGAGGTTGTGAAGCAGGTGGGCCTACTGACTACACCACACCCATAGCCGTATACTATCAAGTGGCTTCACCAAGGATGAGATCTCCGAGTTCACCAGCAGTGCCACCGTCCTTATAGCATCGAACCCTTCATAGACAAGGTATTGTGTGATGTTACACCTCTGGATGTTTGTGATGTACTATTAGGCCAGCTATACTTGTGGAGGTGACATGTTGTATATGATTCAAGGCCTCATGTTGTCATTATTTATTTTTGTAATTCATTATACAGGATACCGGAGGTAGCCCCACCTACTGCCACCTCTTTGATCACTACCAAGAAAGGCAGAAAGCTCATCTCCCAGACAAGGAAATTCATTTTCTATCTGGTTCACTCCCAAAGTAAGGGGAAGATCGTCACCACATCCATGACCCCCGCAAAGGGTTCCTCCATGTAGCAACAACAACAGCAAAGGGATATGGTCATGACATAACACAGGAATAGCTTCTCCTCACCCATAGGGTTACCACACAAGCTTCAGGTGGGCAACAAAGTCTGGTTGGATCTGCAAAAAGAACGCCTAACAAGAGCCCATCAGAAGCTTCGACCATGCTAACATGGTCCTTACACCATTACCAAGGCTCTGTGAAATAATTCTTTGAAGCACATCATTCCTCCATTTATTCACTTGTACCAAGTGTTGAATGTGTACCACCGTGGACCATGCTTCCCACCATTACTGGACACATCAGAGATTGCAAAACAGCTCACCAGGGACCAAGTTTAGCAGATGGAGGAACTCAATGCCATGGGGACCATTTCTTCTTAAGGGGGACGAATGATCCAGGTGGATGTTGGTGGCCAACCACCTATCCCCCTCGGACCCCCACAACTATCTATTTCAGTTTTTCATTTTCCGTAATTTTAGCACAATTTACTATTTTTAGTAGTTTTTCGGGTCCTGAACTTCTGGAGCCGTTTTAAGGCCCTAAACAACGTTTTTTTGGGAAATCTAGGAGCAAAATCGGTCCATGGACTAATGTTGCTCTTCCCAAAGTTGTAGTTCTCGGATAGATCTTTTTAACGAGCTATTGTACACATCAAACGAAGCTTAGGTGCCAAAGTTACGACCTCGAGAAGTTGATGTACCAACTTACCCAAAACGGGGCCCACAATTTGGTGTTTCATCTTCTAGGGTTAGGTTTTTGGATGTTAAGGGTTTTCCATTGTTCTCAACAATAAATATCCCTTCGAGCCTCATTGTAACACAGTTGAGAGGCATGTAGCTGCCACATCTCTTCTCACAGATAAGCTACCATTGCCCTAGCTGGTTTATTTCCATTTTTTTTTGTAAGCATATTTCAATATTTCACATTAAGGAAAGGAAGTATTATTTTTGTTGCATCTTTGTGTTTATGGTTATCTCTGTAATTTGTTGTGTTCCTGTTTAAATCTGGATCATGCAAGGAGCTCTTCTTTGGTTTGATGTGCAAGTACACCTATTCCCTAACCTTGAACTCCTTGAATAACTTATTGTGATCTGCATAGCTCTTCTGCCTATCTTATGTTGCTTTCAAATTCTTCTTAATTACAGACATTTCCCACTCCATGTTTTCCAACATGTTTGGTCCAATCAACACCCTCTTAACTGGATCACTCCAACTGATTGGAGTATTACAACTTTGCCCATACAATGCCTCAAACGAACTCATCCCCAAAGATTCCTAATACCCATTATTGTAAGTGAATTGTACTAGTGGAAGACACTCTTCCCACTTTCACTATTCTTGCATCATGTATATCCTCAACATGTCCTCCAATATCCTTTTGACCCTCTGTGTATGTCCATATGTATGCAGATGATAAGCTATGCAGAAGGCCAACTCTATCCCTAAACCTGGAAATACATCCTTCCAAAACTTGGAAGTGAAATTTTTGCATCCTTGTCTAACACAATCTTCTTTGGAACCCCATGCAATATGACCATGTCGTTGATGAAGACCTGTGCTACATCACTAGCTGAGAATGTAGACTTCACTAGAATGAAGTGCAATTATTGAATCATGTTGTCTCACTGTCCTCATAAAACCTACGATAAATTCCATGGAAATGACCTGCCATTTCCACTCTAAAATCACAATTTGTTGTAGTAGTCCACCTGGATGCTTACACTATTCCTTTAACTGATGACAACCCAAACATCTGGCTACAAACTTTGCTATCTCTTCAAATTTGGCCAATAATAAAATTTCTTCACAACGGTCAATGTCTTTTGAAAGCCTCGGTGACCTGAATATGGTTTCACATGAAACTCCTTTAAGATCACCTTCTTGAGCTCACTGCTGTCTGGCACATATATCCTATCCTGAAATCTAACCAATCCATCTACTGTGAGACAATAGTCCACATCTTGTGCACCTACATTTGTACCTGTACCTGTACCACTACATATACATGTACCTGTACTACTACTTGTACCTATAATTGTACCACTACCTATACCTATACCTGTACTCTGTTGAAACCTATCCACAATATCCATATACCTATCATCCTCCTAACCTATCTGCAAGTCCTATCTCATAGATCTATCCCATAGGAACTCATAGCTTCTATATGATTTACATGTATCCATCTGCTAAGAGCATCTGCAACCATGTTCTCCTTTCCATTGATGTATCTGATCTCAAAATCAAACTCACTGATCATGGCCAACCATCTAGCTTTCTTGGTGTTCAAATTCAGATGGTCAAATAGATACCTCAATCCACTGTGATCACTCATTAATACAAACCTCCTGCCAAGAAGATAGTGCCTCCACATCTTCAATGCATGTATGATTGTTGCTAGCTCAAGATCATGCATCAGATAGTTCTACTCATTCTCATTCAGTTTTCATGACTCATAGCACACTACGTGTCCTTCCTGCATAAGGACTCCACCAATTCCTCTCTCGCAAGCTACAAATTATTTGTCTAGATCTACAATCTTTAACACTGAAGCATGTGTCAACAACTTCTTAAGATACTCAAAATTGGCCTCACACTCCTCTATCCATTCAAACTTCTTACCCTTCCTCTACAATAATGTAATAGGATAAGAAATCTGTAAGAAATCCCTAATGAACCTCCTGTAATAACCTGCCAATCCCATGAAGGATCTCACCTCGTCTACATTCATAGGATTTTCCCACTACATGATAGATCTTATCTTCTCTGGACCCATTGTTATGCCCTCCTTGAAGACAACATCTCCCAAGTAATGTACCTCAATAGGAAAGAAATTGCACTTGCTGAGCTTAGCATACAACTAATTCTCTCTCAACAATCTCAACATTGTTGCTAAATTCTTGACATACTCTTCCTCAGTTTTAGAATATACCAATATGTCATCAATGAACATAATAACAAAATTATCCAAATAGGGATGCAACACACAATTCATCAAACACATAAAGGTAGCTGGAGCATTAGTGAAACCAAATGGAACTACAACAAACTCATAATTCCCATACCTGGTCTGGAAAGTTGTCTTGTAAATTTCCTCTTCTTTAATGTGTATCTAATGATACCGAGATCTTAGATGGATCTTTGAGAACACTATTGCTCCCTTCATCTGATCAAACAAGTCATTTATCCTCGGCAATGGATATTTGTTCTTGATGTTCACTTTGTTTAATTGCTTGCAGTCAATGCACAATATGAGAGTATCATCCTTCTTCTTTACAAACAATACGGTGCGCCCCAATTTGATACAATTAGCCTAACATATCCCTTCAACTACAACTTCAACTCTACCATCCCTAGATTTCTCATCCTATAAGGTTCGTTTGATGTTTTAGTTGCCCTTGGCACCAACTCAATAGAAAAGTCTACTTCTCTGTGAGGTGGAAACTTTGAAATCTTTGTGTGAAACACATCCTAAAACTATTGCAGAACTGGTTACCCACTCAAAATATCTGCATCCTCAACTCCCTTACCTTTTTCAGTAGAGATATGTACTACAAATACCACACACCCTTTTTTGTGACTATGCTTTGCCTACATAGTTTTCACCATCCTAACTAATGTGGATTTCTACTTTCCCTATAAGCCTCTTGGTTCCCCATTTTCATCCAAGCACTCAATGGCTTTGTCATAACAATACACCTTGGTCCTATGAAGGTATAGCCAGTCCATACCCAATAACATATTGTATGATCCCAATGATAATACATTCAAGTGTGTTGTTGTAGACATGTCATTCAACTCAAATACACAATCTCTTAGCCAATGATGAACTCTTTTCTTTGTACCTATATCCAACTGCACTAACCAATACTCTTCATGAACTTCTTTATTCAAACCGCACTCATCCACCAAGTCATGACTAACATCACTATAATTAGATCCAAGGTCAATCAAAATATAAACAACTTGACCAAAAAGCTTACCATCCATCTCAATGATAGATTCTTGATGGTCTGCCTATCTGTTATGCATGCTGCATAGATACAAGGAATGCTCTAACCAACATCCTAAACAGTCTTTGTCTCCTAAGCACTTATATCTGGGGCCTACCACCCTCACTCTATGGACAATCTCTCTTAAGGTGTTCCTTACCGTAGGTCGAACACTCCAACCATCTAGTGTCGTCACCTCTATGTTGCTATTTTGACTCATATCCCTATCTAAGTGCATTGAAATTCATTTGTAGTGCCACATTTTCTTTCTCTTCTACTTTCTAAGGCCTTTCTCTTTTCGGTTTCCATTTACCGTTACCTCTATCCTTATCCTTCCCTTTCCATCCTTGCTGGGATTCATTCTTATGCTTTGACTATTCATAACAATGTTTCAGTTTTCCAATAACATCCTCAAGTGACTAAGCCTCATCATACTCAATCCAATTTCTAAATGGTAATGAAAAACCACTGACAAATCACATAAATTTATCCCTCTCATCTTTAAGATATGGTACATACCTCAATAGCTCCAAGAACTTAGTCGTGTGCTCATCATATGTCATTGATCCCTCGTTAGCTCATATAATTATTTGGCCTTACTGTCATAGTACATTTCTAACAAGTACTTCTTCCTAAAAATAATCTTGAACTCATGCTAACTCAAGTCCTCTATCTTGATGTCTTTGACCCACTTCACATCTTCCCACCAAATATTTGTTTTACCTTTTAGGTTGAAGATAACAATTTTGGCCTTCATGTTTTCTATGTACTCATGCAACTAAAATAATATGTTCATCCCAAGTATCCAAGCCTCTGCATATTCTAGTTTCTTCAAGTCTCCATCGAAAGTATCCCCTATCACTCCTCCTGTGAGGGTGATAATGATGACGATCATGATACCTGAGAGAACCAGAACTAGAATAATACATGTATCCATCACCTCTCCTATCCGTAGTATCCAAAAATATTCTATCTCTAACTGTGTCATCTATATCTGACCTATGACCATCATGAGACCTATTTCCATATGCCCCATTAGTTCTTTCCTCCTACCCATGGTTGATTCGAAGTGGCCCATGTCGTTGCAATTTTGACAAACTCTAAAGGAGTATTTCATTAACCACAACTTGTTTCTATTTTGCCTGCATGATTTGGTCATTGTATGCCATACAACTCCGTATTTATTCCTTCAAGCTTCTTAATGTGTCTACTAAGTCAAAAGAGTGCCCAACACCACGTTGATCATCTGATTCATAGGGAGAACATTTCTAGTTTACCATCTCCCTAGTCATTTTTATCTCTTTCCTGCAAGGCATACTATGTAAACTAAACCAAATCACAATAAACCAAAATGCCTTAGAAAAATTCAAGGGAGGATATCTCATCCGCAAGATCAACCAATCAATGTAGCACATGTATAACATAATCATGAAAACAAATATAAATATAATAAATAAGCATATAACGATGTAACCATCATTCTACCTAGAGTTCAGTCATAAATGCATGACCATATCAACTACACATAACATGACCTCATGCATGACAACAACAATGATACCAATGTATATTGACAATACACAAGTATAAACAACATGTAACCAATCAGACACTCATGATGACAAGCTTCTCAACAAAAACATCCTCTTTCACATGGAGACATCACTACAACCATTGTTGATGCCATGCTATGAAACAAGAATAGAGACCACAAGGATGATTAAAACATGTGGAACCAACATGAATGCATGAACAACACACTCCACCCATCCATTCGAAGGGGTGAACCATGCTCTGATACTACTCTGTAACACCCTCATCCCACATCTACCTACATAACTGACCAACTAGGGTAAATATGTGACAAGAGGCAACTATAATGGGATTCAACCTCCTAGGTGACTTTAAGGAAGTGGAATCGAAGGAAGCACACCACATAGACCTTCCACATCATCAAAAAAACTCCCAAGATCCATCCCAACCACTCAGTAGCTAGCCCATGAGGCGAACTAAAGTTTTAGAAAATTAAACCCCTGGACACTATATTTATATGGACAAGGGTGCATCTGGGAGGCTCCAGACGCTCCCACATCATGGGTATGTATGCATCTAGGGACTTTTCTCCTCAAACCTATGACTACAACTTTGGAATTTGTGCCACGTTTTTAGGACCAGAGCCTAGGCCACTTCCAAGAACTTAGTGACAAGTTCATAAATGAATTTACACAACAGAAAAATGATACATTTACAAAAACATTAACAAATATTATATTGGACCCCTACTATCCATGATAGCCATTTCATTAAACATGTCAAAAATATGTTATCTATAGGTTTAAGCAACATATCTAAGCATAGGGGTCTCATACTTATTTGAGAATCGCTAAGAAACACTATTCCCTCATATCGTTAGTTGCATTATCATCTATTAGGTCATAGATACATTGTTCATTCATTTACAAATCAAAACATGAGGAGATCCATACATCATCGTTGTCACAATACAAGCTTATAACTAGCATAATAACAACAGAAATATCAAGGATACATCAACCAAAAATTCCACATATAAACAAGTACATTTACACATAAGATGTCAAGGAAATTACCTCTTATTAATGAATGCAAAAGCCAACCTGGGATGGAACTACCATGTTCAACTTGACCATAGATTAGTTGAGCCAAATCTCGCTTCAGCGAATCACCCTCGTTCCATATTCCAAGCATGAATGTGGGACTCTAACCAAGAGAACTAACCAGGGCATCTTGAGGCTAAACCACCTCACCCTCATTAATAAAAACTAGGATTTATTGCAATCCACATAGGATCACTAGAAAAACACAATAAACACGTAATAATTGGTGATCTAGGAGGATATAGAAATACAAGTAGTCTTGAAAATAGATCAAAAAATTAAATTCTTTAATGGAAGTGAACCTACGACCTAATCAGAGTGCTCATCACCCTAATTCCAATGGTGTCAACAACATTGAAATATGATTTTGTATGCTCAAGTTATTGTTGGTCAAAGTTTTGGTCAAAATTGGATAAGTGACAGTCTTAATGAGGCAACAAATTGAAAGAATCCCAACATACATAATATGGGGGTTGGAACATGTGAATTTTTCGCCTACTTAATTTTCCTAATATCCCTTATTTTATAGTAGGAATTTTTTGTATAGTTGGTTCTATATCAAAAAATAAAAAACATATATAAAGGGCAGTTGGTCAGTGATCAAACCCGCTCAACTAAACACCAATTAATTGATATGTATTATATATTAAAAATAGGGTGGGCGGGCCACCCCCAGCAGACCCGCTCGACCTTCGGAACCAACAACATACAACCGACCACCATATTTGTATACGTATTAACCCTCGGTGGAACCATTAACCATATCATAATAAATAGCATGTGACTGCCCCAACTTTAACTGTCGGTGCTAAGTACAAACCATTTCCACTTTTCAAAAAAGACTATATGCTAAGTTGGTTAGGTCGGGGTTAGAACCTCTGACCTCCCGAAATGACTTAACAGAATTTTCCAATCCACCCAATGGTCTGGTGTTGAAAAATACATCGCTCATATATTATTTAAACTCTCATAATTCATTCAACCATACTAGTAGAGGTGGACTAGCAGAGAAGCGGTGGAACCCTAAGCATCCCTGGGGTGTGGAAACTTGATCGAGGGTATAAATCAGATGCTGAAAAGATTTCCTTAGAGGGCTAGAGGTGACATTGTCAGAATTGGATAAGTTTATAGTCAATTTTGCACGTTTTGGCATGAGGAATCCATTTGTGTAGTCTATTTCTCTAGCCAATCTCTCCATTTTTAGGCCATAATCCGGATTGGAGGTATAAGGGTCATTTTCGTAAAGTTTTTTGTAACTGATTTATTTGATTCCACTTAATAAAATAAGTCTCCTCCCCACTTTTGAGCAGGGCCTGGAGATGCAACCCACATTGGGTGAACTCCGTATCATATCATTGTGTCTTTGATCTCATGTTTGCTTATGCTTTCCTCTTCTTTTCATGTGGTTTAAGTTACTTGGTTAATATTCTCTTTTACATGTAATTTTGAATGCATTCTTAAAGTTAAAAGATCTGGATAAAGTTTGATATCAGAGCAAGTCTTCTTGATGTGAGTTGCATGAGTGAATTTTAACCAAGAACAAGCTCCAAATAGGTGAAGGAAAATATAATTCCTATGATCCCAATGTGGGGTGTGCACCATGAAGACAGAACATGGTGGATGAGGAAGATTGAATCAAGGAAGAGCGAAATTATTGCAAGGATTTATTCACCATGATAGAGAAAGTTGACAAGATATTTGGAGTGTATGAGAAGACAATCAAGCTTGAGAAGAAAGAGCTAGATGATCATGCATCAATAAATCATGGAGTCGGTAGAGAGGAACCTCCTCCCTCTCCATCTTTTAGTGACAATTATTCTTCATCTTCTTCTCATCACTCTAACAAGAATCATAGGAATACATATAATAAGCCATATTTTGAACTAGATGTAAATTTTGATTTTCCCACATATAATGGATAATGTAATGCAGAGAAACTTAACCATTAGATTATATAGGTTGAGGTTTATTGTCAGATTCAGCAAATTGAGGAAGATAGGTAAAATATCCAATTATCATCTCTTTGACTGAGTGGCACTGCTCTCGTCTGGTGGGAGAGAAAGTTGCAAAAAGAAAGCAAAAACATGGGAAATCTCCTTTATTCTTGGTCCAATTTTGTTTCTACATTAAAATATCAGTTTTATCCTTTAGGTTATCGACCAAAGGCTTTAATGTAATGGAAATATTTAAGGCAAGGAAAGGGTGTATGCTCATGTTTGTGAGAGAAAAAGATGTTGAGACAACTGAAGTTTTCCAAGGTTGTGAGCCCACTCATAAAATTAATTGTATGAAATTGCTTCTAACTATGATGGGCTCTTTCAGGAACCAAGTGGGTTGCCTCCAAAGAATGAGATCCAACAAGAGATTCACTTGCAGTAGGATGATCTTTCACCAAACATTGGTATGTACAGGTTTTCAACTATTGAGGTGGAGGAGATAAAGAAGTAGGTACATTAATTTCTGAACCAAGGGGTCATAAGACCAACTTCTTCTACATGTGTCTCACTGATCTTGTTGGTGACGATAAAGGATGGCACATGGAGGATGTGTGTGGATTACTAAGAACTCAAAAAAATAACTTTGAAGAATCAGTACCCTTTCCCTCACATTGATGATTTGTTAGATCAATCGAAAAATGCTATCTATTTCACAAAGCGAGAATTGCACAATGGTTATCATCAAGCCAGGATTGCAGAACAAGATGTATAGAAAATTGCATTCAAGACGAAACAGTGGTTGTTTGAATGGTTGGTGTTGCCATTCGTACTATGCAATGCTCTGAACACATTCATCAGGGTGATGAATGATATTTGTAGGCTTCTTCTTCATGATTTTGTACTTGTGTACCTTGATTAAATTCTTGTTTACAGTAGGACATGGGATGAACATGTGTGTCATGTTAAAAAAGTGCCTGATGTTTTGCAAAAAGAAAAAATGTATGTCAAAATGTCTAAATGTGAGTTTGGGAAGAACTATTTGGTTTACTTAGGTCACATTGTTGGAGGTGGACAATTGAAAATAGATCCTTCTAAAATTGATGGGATTGTAAAGTGGCCTAAACCCACCAACATTACAGAGGTTCGTAGATTTTTGGGTGAAATACAATACTAGAGAAGGTTCATTTTCAACTTCTCCATCATTTCATCCCCCTTACATGCATTGACGATTGTGAAGAAAACCTTTCAGTGGGGAGGTAATCAATAGAGAGCCTTTGATGCACTGAAAGAGAAGATCAACAATGCACCAGTTTTGTCCTTACCAAACCTTCAACAGCCTTTCAAGATCGAGACAGAAGTCAGCGGATATGCCATGGGAGTAGTTTTGATGCAACAGAGTAACATGTATGTTACCATTCAGAGACATTCTCTCAAGCTATCGTGAATACGATAAGGGTTTTTATGCCTTGTTCCAAAGTGTGAAGAAGTGGAAACACTATTTCGTTGGAAATGGGACCATCATTCACACAAATCACCAACCCTTGCAATACCTTTAGTCATAGACCAAGCTTCAACATGCACGTAATTTCAGATGGATGTGATTCCATCAACAGTTTCACTTGATAATAAAATAAAATAAGGGCACCAACAATAAAGTGTCTAGTATGCTTTCTTGCCCTCCTATTTCTGCATCTATAATTTGGCAAAATGCCTCTTTATATTTTGAAAGATATGTTGAACAATATGTTGATGATGATGATTTTAAGAATATTTATGCAAATTTGACTCATGGATCGCAGTTGGATGATTACCATTTGTAGGGAAAGTCGTTTTATCACCTTAGAAAACATTGTATCCCCACCAATGAATGAATACATGTAATCAGAGAGGCACATACCTCTCTTGTGTCAGGTCATTTTGGTGTAGGGAAAACTTTGTTTCATTTTCAGAGGTTTTGTTATTCACCTCACATGAAAAATGTTGTGACTCGATATGTAAATGGATTTGTGTTGTGTTTAGTTAGAAAGCCCACTAATAGAAAATTAGGGCTCTACACATCACTCCCTGTTCTGAGTCATCCATGGGAAAGTGTGTCGATGGATTTTGTAGGAATTTTTCCTTTGTCTAGAAGAGGTCATGACTATTTGTATGTCGGTGTGGATCAATTTAGAAAAATGCGTGTATTAATGCCTTGTAAAAATAAGGTCACTATAGAGTAGATTTCTCATCTCTTCTTCCAATTTGTATTGGTCCACTTTGGGCTTCCCACAACAATTGTGTCTAATCGAGACACTTGCTTTATTAGAGAGTTTTGGATGAGTTTGTGGAGAATGGTGGACACCAAGTTGAAGACGAGAATATCATTTCATCCGCAGACCAATAGAAAAATAGAGGTTTTCAACCACATAGTGATACAGTTACTTCAAGGCTATTGTGGCAAGAATCCCAACTTGTGGGACACACAACTTCCTTATGTGCAACATGCATACAACCAAGCAATGCATTCATCCATGTAGATTTCACAGTTTAAGACATGCTTTAGTTATTTACCAAAGGATACCTTAGATATGGTCTTTGGGAGAGATAAATATTCCAATGGGAAATATGAAAGGGAAAAAGTGTGGAAGTTCATTCAGCAGCTTTAGTTGATTCACCAAGCAATGCGGGAGCAGTTGGAGAAGGGTCAAGCTCAATACAAAGCCTGACATGATAAGCAGCAAGTCGATCACTAGTTTCAGGTTAGAGACAAAGTGTCACTCCACATCATCAAAGAAAGAATGGAAGGGGAAGGACAGAAGTTGTGAACAATCCAATATGGCCCATTCACCATATTGGAGAAGACCGGAGACAATTGTTTCGTCTCTATTTGCCAGCATACATGCATATGTACTTAGTGGTGAACGTTGAAAACTTGAAGCTTTATGAGCCTGTTGATCATGGAGACTGAAGAAGATGGAAAAGTTTCTACAGTGGAAGATTTTTCACCTCAATACTTGGGAAAGCTACCAAAGGACATCATTCTTGATAGGAATACCATGACTTCATGATGGGGAGTCATGGAGTACCTTCATGTTGGCTTCAAAGAAATGCACCCAAGTAAGACTCGATGGATGGAAAAGGAGAAAGTGATGGAGCAATTCCCGTACTTTCCAATTGAATGATAAATCTTTTGGTAGTCCAAAAGCTCAATAGTGGGGAGAAATGATTTGGGAGCATCCAGAAGTAAAAGTGGACTTGAAAAAAGCTCAAAAATAAAAGTCTTTAGATGCAAGTGAAACTAGAACCAGATCATATTTCTTATCACCCTAATTCCAACAGTGTGAACGACACTCAAATCTGAGTTTGTATGCTCAAGTTATGGTTGATCAAACTTGGACAACTGGCAGTCTTATCGAGGCAACAAATTAGCAGAATCCTAGTGCACAAAATCTGGCAGTCGGAAGAGGCAAAATTGTCGCCTACTTAATTCACCTAATATCCCTTATTTTTAAGTGGGAAATTTTTGTATAGATAGCTCTATATCAATATATATATATATATATATATATATATATATATATATATATATATATATATATATATATATATATATATATATATATATATATATATATATATATATATATATATATACATATATACATATAAAGGGTAGTTGGCTGACAGTCAAACCTGACCAACCAAACCCCAACGAATTGATATGTATTGTATATTAAAAATTAGGTGGGTGGGCCACCCCCGACAAACCCGCCCTACCCCCGAAACCAACAACATACAACCGACCACCATATTTGTATATGTATTAACCGCAAGTGGAACCATTACACATAACCATTAACCATATCATAACAAACAACATGTAACTGCCCCAGCCTTCACTATCGATGATAGTTACAAACCGTTTCCACTTTGCTAAAAATATATATGCTAAGTTGGTTGGGTGGGGGTTGGAACCTCCAACCTCCCCTGCCAACTCAAGCACTTTGCCAATTAACCCAATAGTTTTGTGTTGAAAAATTCATCACCCGAATACCACTTAAGCCCTCATAATTCAGTCAACCAAACAAGTGGAGGCAAACCGTCAGAGGAGTGGTGCAATCCTGACTGTCCCTGGAGTGTAGAACACTAGGGTATCAATTAGATGTTTAAAAGATTCCCTTAGAGGGCAAGAGTTCGCAATGTCGTAATTGGGCAAGTTTATAGACAATTTTGTATTTTTTCGCACCAGGAATCCATCTGTGTAATCTGTTTCTCTAGCCGAACTCTCCATTTTTAGGCCATCATCCACATTGGAGGTATAAGGGTCATTTTTGAAAAGTTGATTCTAATTGATTTCTTTTATGCCACTTAATAAAGTAAGGCCTCCCAACTTTTTTTTAGGGCTTGGAGACATAACCCACATTAGGTGAACTCCGTAACCAAATCGTTGTGTCTTTGATCTCATGTTTTCTTAGGTTTTTTGTTTCTTTTTATGTGGTTTAAGTTTCTTGGTTAATATTCTCTTTTATATGTAATTGTGAATTCGTCCTTGAAGTTAAAATATCTGGATCAACAGGCTTTACCATGATCTCCACCATATCACTAGGCCAAAACAACCATGGATGCCACCAGATTTCTCCACCTACACTGTGAGGAATTTTCCTGTCTCCTAGTCTCCTTGGATTTACCGTAATCCACATTTTGATAAAGGGATCACTAGGCACTAAATCGAGACTCCACCCTCTAGGATTTACCGTATATCCCACCATTAACCATTCAAGGATTCCTAGGCCCACCAAGGCACAAAATACTTGGCTTTACCACAACACATAGTCTGGTTCAGAGGTCACTAGGCAAATGGCTTTACCACAATCCACAGTTTGGTTTAGGTATCACTAGGCCATGTGTTCTTCCTTCCAAAGATCCACCTCACTCAACTTCAAATCCATCTGGAAATCCATCTTAAAAAAAACATGAGAACCCCATCACACCATGGCTATCCAAAAATGGCAAGGGTAGGTTGAAAACATTGTCACACTTGGAAAAACCCATGCCATAACAGCAACGAGCCACATGAAATACCATGCATGCCAAATCTAGCAAGGAAAACACACATGCAAATCGATACCTACAAAGAATCATGTTGTACTTTCTTGATAATCCCCTTCCTTGCTTGCTCATTTCTTCCTCTTTCCTTCTTTTCCTTTCTTGATCCAATGCCAAAGTGCTCCAAGAAAAATCTAAGTGTCCAAGAGTGAGAGAGAGAGAGAGAGAGAGAAAATAATGGGAGAGCTCCAAAACTAAGCTGATAAAAGGTACCAACTGATCCTCAGAAGCCTTTTTATTAATTAGGCCTCTATTTCCTTCATTTTCCATTATTTTCCTTCATTTTCCATTATTTCCCTTCATTTTCCTCATATGCAACCTATGACTGTTCACCTTCCTTTTCTCCTAATTTCCATTATTTTCATAAATAAATGTGCCAAAAATTCCATTTTGACTTTCCAAATCTTTTTCCATTTCCTTTTCCACTTTCATTAGGCATGATAAACCAAATGAACACCCACACTAGGATTTCTTGCCCAACATTCATTTTGGAATAAGTGTCCCATCAACCATGGTTATTATTTTTTCCTTTATTAACTTTTATTACATGGAATTTTTACCAGGGCAGTTACATATAATTTCCTTGAATCTTCAAAAATTTTCAATATATGTTATCAACAATATGAAAATTTTCTTTGAAGAATTTAGTATTGATGCCATATGGAGTTGGGGCTTTATTTTTGGGACTTTATATCACTATTTCTTCCACCTCATTAGGAGTGATTACTCTCATAAGTATGTCATAATTAAGTTCTTGAGTTATCATATTTGGTGTGTGTGTGTGTGATTATGTTTCTAATAGCTTTATTTCTATCTCTTACATGCTTTGTATGCAGTTATTGAAAGTATTACTTGAGTTCCAGATCTATTTCTTTGTGGCTCTCTGCCTTTTGATTGTAGGTATTCTTAGGACTAAGAATTCTATTTTATTGTCTATTTTGGATCATGGATTTATGAAAGAAATTAGTTTTCTTTCCCCCCTCCTTTAGCCATTACACCCTATATTTTTTGTGTCTGTAATAATTCTTCTTTCTTTAGGCATTATACAAGTTTCATTTGGATTGTTATCCCTTTGTTTTCTAGTTCCTCCATTCTTCCATTTTCTATTATTTTGTGTTCTATGTCTTACATTTCTTTTTCCAATCTATGCTTCTATTTCTATATGTTTCCAAATTACAACACATTCCATTCTTTGAGCTTTTTCTTTATAAATTTAGCTTTTTTTGAGATCGATACATAGTGTTTCCTTTTATTATGTCTACTTCATTCCACCATTTTTCAATGTTGATTTTAAATGAAAGTTTTATGATCGTTGCGACTTAGAAATGATAAGAAACAAATCATTATTTTCCACTTCGATGGGGAAACCTCCATTTACAAATAATACAATGAACAATTCTTGAATGATTCAAATTTCAAGACCTCCTTGGTATATATAGGAGTCTAAAGGGTCAAAATATAGCTAGGGCCTACACAACAATAATAATGCAAGGACATAGCAATAATAACATTGGGTTTCTATGTGGCACATCAATAACAATAGCACGCTTCACTATTATTATAGGGACCTAAAATAAATATGTATATTCCTAAATGTCTTGAAGAAGAAATTTTTGTTTTGTTGCATTCCTATCCATTTTATGGGTAACTTTATGAGCCAATTGTTTAAGCCATGGCAGGGTAGGATTGAGGCTTGAAAATTAAATCCTAAGAGGAGGAAGCTTTCAAATATTATCTATCAAGTCAAGATGCTACTTGTGATGAGCCCCTTACTTTGTTATTCCATTTGAAAACATTGTTATTGGTCTCTAAATCCACTACTTTTTGCAAAATATAAGTGAAGAGATGTGATTCCCTATCCGATATTCTAAATCCCCTTTTCTTTTCCTAAAGAGATCTAATTAGGTTGAAGAATCCACCTATTATCCAATAATTATCACCAAATGTGTGTGCTAGGTTTGGAAGACTATGGATGAAGTTTTTTTGTCTTTCAACTGCATTGGGCCATATACATTAGTGATCAATCCTATCTTTGCAAATCCCAGAAGTTGAAATCAAGGAGTTATAATTTTTTGGGTGGAAAAATAATCTTGTAAAATTATATTATCTGGGTTCGATAGGATGGCTATACCTCTAGAGACACCACAAGAATCATTAACTATAGCTTGATATTTTTTCCAAATGCATTTGAAGATGTTTTGAAGAATTTCTATATGGAATTTAGTTTCTTGAAGAATGACAATATCCTGGTTTCCTTGTTTTGTTTTTTTCTTAGGAGTTTTTATTTGGATTTTCCATTGATACCCTTGATATTCCGTGAGATTATTTTCATTTATTTTGTGGGAGAGGAGACTGAAATTTCTCTGTCATCAAGACTACCCTATCTACATTTACAAGATATTCTCCCATTTCCTAGATTAACTACTTATTTCTTTCTACCTCTTTTCTTATCTTCTTTTTCCCCTTTTTAATGTTCTTTATTGATATTGATTTTATCTCCTATGGAAGGATTTGTAGGTTTAAGTTGTTACATGGTGTTTCCTTATTCACTCCCCTTTGAGGTTTGAGATGAGCTTTTATGATTAGTTGCAATTATTCTTTTGGTATGGTAGTTAGATCCTTTGTTTTCCATTCCTACACTACTCTCTATAAATCCATGTTTCTTAGCTTTGCATCATCTTGTTCTTTAGTTTTTGGTTACTCATTTTCTTCCTCTACCATTACTATGTACTTTGTGTGACTCTTGTACTTCAATTGATCCTCTTGATTTTTTTAAAGTTACAATGTGTTTTATAGGGTGTTCCCTTATTCCTTCTTTTTTCTTTGTGTTCCTCGTTCTCATCTAGAGTATATTTTTATAATGGGAATGTTGAATATTGATTTTTACTTACTTCTTTCAATGTTCCTATATTTGTAACCCCTCTTCTTGTTTCCTTCTTTTTGTCTAAGACTTTGGTGAATCCTTATTCATCCTCTTATTGCACTACTGATGCTAGCTTCAGGTTTTGATTTTGGGATATTATTTTTCCATACTCATGGAATTTCCTACATTTGGAAAGAATTTTCACATAATCTATGGGTTGTTTCCATATTTCATCATGAAATCCTATTTTTATGCTTGTTGAGAGGGCTTTTGTTAGGTCTAAATATACACATAATATGGCATATGATGTATATCTTCCAAATTTGGTTCTTTTTGAAATCATTATGAAGGACACAAAGGTGTTCCCAATACCTTCAAGTATATATTGTTCCCATAATTACTATTGAAAATGTTAGGCTCCCATTTTTTCACCTTTTTCAACCAATTTCTTTGGCATTTTACCATTTATAACCTATGCTCATAACTACCTATTAGCCATTTTTTCATACTTGTTTATCCCTTTGAACCCAACAACTTTTGAGATGCATTTTGAGGTAAACATTTCTTAGACTAATGAATTCCTAAGTCTTTAATAGATCAAATGAATTTAGTTGATTTTACTAGTGACGAATTTTTTAGACTAGTTCCTATAACAACAATTCAGTTTTCGTACCCGATGGTGGTTGGAATATGTGCATGATTCTAGAAGACATTATACCACATGGGTTATGAAGAGAAGAGTATTACAATGATTCTAGGCTAATCATATTACACCCAAGTCTCTTTTGTGAAGTTACAACTCCAAATAATGTTGTAGGTCAAAGTTTCTAGATAATAAACTTCGGGCATGATTTCCAAGGTGACAAGGATGAATATGAAAATTTTGAAATATGTTTTTTCTCCCAATCTGGAAAATCAAATTTGACATGAACCATTTTACAAAACTGAACATAGCGTGGGAGATATCCTTGGTTGTTTAACATCAATCTACCCAAAACGCACAAATTCACCCAGATTTGGAAACATTCCCTAGATTTGAGGAAAATACCAAATCAGTGGTCAAGACAAGAAAAGGGGAACAAATCTCAGCTACCTTGAATTGTAGAAACAATTTCTTGAGATTTATTTTTATTTTTGGGAAGCAAGAGATCTAGTTTATCTTCAGTCTTATCCTTTTGTTATCTTGAATGTATCTCATAGTTCAGAAGATCTGAGATTGTGAGATTGGTTTTGATCCACCCGAATACTCTTTTGTGCAAATATTTAAATCTATAATAGAGTTGGGGGTTGTTGATCATTCATTTTATAATATGTATAGGATGGGTAATTGATAGGAAATTCTTATGGAAATAAGTTTATATGCTACTCTTTTTTGTAAACGGTTTGATCTAATGAATGTTGCTTTTTCTTAAGATTTGGTGCACCACTCTGATTTGGTCTAATTGTTTTGGAAGTGTTATTCAGGTTGGGAAGGGCCCCTCAACCCTGGGTAACATTTTTCCCTTCTATTTTTTTAGCTTATATTACAAGAGTGTTTTGAGTTTCAATGTCTTAGATCCTTTTTTTTAGT
The DNA here is from genome assembly GCA_031772625.1 of Pinus tabuliformis. Lineage (NCBI taxonomy): Eukaryota > Viridiplantae > Streptophyta > Pinopsida > Pinales > Pinaceae > Pinus > Pinus tabuliformis. Next base: position 554,352,676 of record CM062818.1, read on the forward strand.
ATACCTATTTCCTTGGTTAGAAGCTTATAATGTATTAGGTTACATCACTTTCCTTTAATTTCCAGTATTTACTTCATGTTACTTTGATATTTTAGTTCAAGCTTATCTATCTCCTTTACATTGCTTGATGACTTTAATGTTTTGCATTTGGATTTGAGAGACTAGAAACCAAAAATATAACCCTTTTCCTTTCAAACCCAACTTGCTATTGAATTCATGAATGTTTTTTCATAGAGTGAAATATTACCTTTTGGGGCTCTTCTAGGGGGTTTGAGACAAGGACTGACCATACATAATTTAGTCCAATGTGTTGACTAGCTTTGTTATTTAGTTGTCGAAATTGCTTACTTAGTAGTTTCCAGCATTATATATATTAGGGCTTTGATCCTGCATATATTTTACTGTCATCTCCGAGTATTACAACCCCGATTCGATAATTAAATGTTGGTAATAATACATATATTTTCACCAACAATGTAAAGTATAAGTGCATCCATGCCAAGCCTGAATTGAAGTCTTATTTATTCATGTTGAATATTTCAATCCACGGTTTCATGTATAACCTGACAAAGTTGAGAAAGTAGGGTTCCCCCTGAAATATTTTGTTTATTTCCCCTATGTTGTTGAAGATGACTATGAAGAAACCCTTTGAGCATAATTGTAGTTCCATATCTCCCTTTATTTAATAGTTTTCCTAATCCCCCTATGAGTATTTTCTTTGAGGGTCACATGCCAAAAAATTTCCAGATTAGTGCATGGCCTGTATGAGAGAATAATTTCGGCAAAATCACATAAAAAGTTATTCGTCGACGTGTTTCAAACCAACTAGTGTGGTTCATCATCAAGACAAGTTGAAGATCCAATCTGAGCGACTAGTTAAATAGGGACAGCAGGCCATTCCAACAGATATATTTTTTGAATAACGGATAAGCAAGACCTCTAATAGCTAGTTTGACCCAGGTCCAAGGTTGTTAAATTTTTATTTTATTTTATTTTGTTATTATCGTTATTATTATTATTATTATTATTATTATTATTATTATTATTATTATTATTATTTATTTATTTATTATTATTATTATTATTATTATTATTTTTAAATTAATATTATGTTCCTATAAATAATAGGGGAAATTACTATTAAGAATAAAATATTAATGGTAAATCCCATATTATAAGAGACCATTGTCATATATAGATATTAATAATAATATTATTAAATACATATTATTATTGTTATTATTAATGGCCTAGTGTAAAATTTTTAGTAATATTATTATTATTCTTAACTACAAACTTATAATACTTAGCTAATATTACTCACTTATAGTCCGATTAATCGTATTCAACGACTAATATTATTATTAGTGTTATATCTTTGTATTATTATAATTGTTAATGATAATAGAGATAAAGTTATAACAATTTTCTATAAGGTTAATTATTCTTTTTTAGAAGTGACTTAATGTTAAAAATATATTAATAAGATAATTGGCCCTACCATGTTTTAAGTTTGTTGAGTGCTCATTAATCCTTTGATTAATAGAACGACCAGTCTCACCAATGTATGGAGTCCCACAGGAACAGGGAATGATATAAACACCCTTCATGTCTTTCGGGTCGACCAGATCTTTAATAGATCTCAGGGAGCTACTTTGTATATTATATGTCCCCCCATCTTTATCTAATATGATTTCATACAACAAAGATTCTCTATTTGTGGGAGGTAAGTTACTCTATTCCTTAAGCCTTTCATTTGTGAGGCCTCCTTGCATGTTTCATTCTTTCGTACCTCTATTTGATCCTTCAAAACTACTAAAAACTATTTTATTTCTGGTGGCTCTTCCCACCACGACACTGCTAAAGGAGCAGTTTCTTCCTCCCCCCCCCACAAGGGAGCCATTCGAGTCCAAAATTAAAGGGATGTGGAAACCCTAGTTGAGATCAATAGATTGATTCTCAGGCCACTTCACACTTTCATGAGCCTATGCTATTATATTATTCGGAAACAAATCCTTGTTATCTCAACTATAGATTATGGATAGTAGTTGAAGCTTTTGTCTTCTAAGGGTTATTGGAAAATATTGATATAAAATATATTTTGTGATTATTAATGATAATGTAATCTTTTATTCTCTAAAAATGTCATGATGATCCAATATTAGTAAAAATTATAGAAACAAAAAATGCACATTTTATTTGTTTGACAAAATGACCTTTTTACCTTTTTATTGCTATCAAAATATTAAAACAGCAACCCAAATAAACCAACACCATTCCAATAATTTCAAACCATAATAAAAGATAATCAATTATTTTTCAAATACTTATTCCATAAATTTTGAAATTCAAATTTACTAAAAAAAAAAAATTAAATTAAATTATTAATCAAATTAATAAAAAAATTATAACTTAAAAAATATAACCTACCTTTTTCATGACAATATTTATCATATTTATTCAATCATACAAAAGTTAAAACCATGGTAAAAATTAAACACACAAATATGAGACCTTAAATTTACATAAGATCCCTTAATCTAACAAACTTTATAAGATACAAGAATCCATACGATATTCCATGGGATTGTTGTTTATACAACCGAACTATGTTGTTAATTCTTCATTGCCATAACCTAATCATGAACGGATAAATTTAAAGAAAATAGGTAGTTTCCACCATAAGATACTAAAGAAAATAGGTAATTTCAACCATAAGATACTAAAACCATAGGTTAAAGTAATTACGAAGGGAGTTTTTTTAGTTTAATTTTTTGGACTTTTTGGTGTCGGAATCCAATGGAAATATTTCACGTGAAATTTTAGTTTGTGTTATTTAAACTAGTTTTTTCACTGTATATATGGATTGAGCAACCTGAAAAACCCCTAGGACACTTCGATTGTGCAGGGATCACCCATCAAACATGTGATTTCAATAAATTCCTGCCATATTTTAGAAAAATTAGACCAGAAAAGATTCCAAAAAGTCACACTAAAGACAACTAGATTACCTATGGTAATGACACAAGTCAATATTTTGAAAGATTGTGGGTCTCATACGTTTTCTTTACACAATTTTTCATAAGAGATTTGTGGCCATATGAATTTTAATCATCAAAATCCACTTCGAGGTTTTATTTATTCTGAAAATAAATAATAATTATTATATAAAATATTGTTTCATATTATTAATTGGATACCTATAAAGTAATGGTTAATTAAAACTATAAAGATTATAAATTAATTTTAGTTCATTCTATAGTAAATGACTCATAAAAGTTGTTAGGCATCAATTTTTAATGAGCATGAAAACACTTCATAATATGTATAACATTGTTAAATTTCAAAGAATTATATAAAAAAAAAAATTATAACTTTATTTTAAATTATTATTATCCTAGATCCATCTTAACTCTATAAAAAATAATAAATACTTGGTTGTGAAAATGACCCAACACAATAAATCCAAGATTTTCCAACAAATAAGAGAAGTGAAAGAAAACTCACAAAATGAAATGGACATTATAATACACCTCAATAAATTGTAAATATTTTAATTTACTTTTACTTATATTACTTGCGAGAATGTGTGCCATACAGAAGGCTTGTTATGAATAGTTAATAAACATAAATGTTTATTTCTATTTTAAATTTCATTAATAAATAGTGGTAATGGTCATCCATCGAAATTATGGAGGAGAAAAATGTTAAATGAGAGGTTCACTTACTAGATAGTTACAAGACAATTTTTTTCTCCCCATAGCGATAAATCATCTCAGTTAGGGAAAAGGGATCCAAGAGGGTGAGATGGAAAAAAACATGAGGCAACATAGAGAACTTTGAGCTTGATTACATGGGGCCTAAGGAAGAGAATAAAGTTTTAATCTTAATATCCTAATATAGGACGTTGTTGAGGGAGGTAAGACATTGCCAAGTAAGGAATTTTTGAGCTAGTTGTCCAATGGAATTCCAAGTTGTAGCCTATGTGCTCAGTTGGAAACCTAGACAAGACCTAGCAGGGGTCAAAGTATGTCTTGGGTTAGACTTGATATCATGACTGTTAATAAAATGCTTTGGAAGTGAAATTGGCTCAGGGGAATTTTTAGTAGTGGATATTGTAATCATTAGTTGGGTGGAGCAATCTCCTTTCCCTTATGATTTTTGTGGCAACCTAAACTGATTTAAATAGATAAGTAGTATGTGTATGCTTATTTTTTCTGTTTTGTTTCTTTCTAGATGTAATTTGTTTTCTTTAATTATTGTGTTATGATTTTTATAAATGATAAAGCTTTGTTGTGATCTAATTTGAAACAAGATTGATGGAATATTAATTTCTTGTGACAAGTTCTCCGGGCCGAGCCACGAAAATACCAATAGCTTGGAGATATTTTGAAACTCCAAAGAAGGGTCTCGAGAGGGCAGGCAATCCTGATTACAAGCCAACACAAGTTATTGCAAAAATAGAATTGTTCAAAGTTTAAGCTTTGAACACAGAGAAATAAATTGTTATATAAATACATGTTGAGCAAATATGCATGAGTTGGAACATTTATAACTACACGAAAGAACCATCAGTGAAAGAAAACATAAAATTAGGTTTTGTAACCATTGATACCATTTCACCTTAAGTTGTAAGGAATAGGAAATAATACACTATCTTTAAAATAAGAGAGACACACAAATAAATATGAAGGACCTAGTACAATCACATGAATAGAACAAGAAATAATGAATGATTACTGAAAATAAAACCCTAGATAAATAGGGTTAGCTCAATAATTAGATGATGTATCAAATTAATAATCTATGCTTTATAAAAATATGCAAACGTAATATAATATTTAAGGGATCACATACCTTATGAAAACACATATTTATATCTAAGATACTGGTGCTATTACACACCAGGGAAATAAAATTATCAAAAACACCCATAGGCGAGAAGGTAAATGATATTAATATGGCAATAAGACCAAAAACCATAAGGGTTTTCATTAAAAGAAAATTGTTTTGTACACATTAGAATTTGGAAGTTCTACAATTAGTTGTGTGTGGTCTGTACATAAAATAGTCACAATAAAACTCTTTCCAATCCCAAAAGAACCCATGGGGCGAGCCCTGTAGGGTTCGAAGAATGTAACGATCTTTACCAATGCGGGTAGGAAGGTGGTAGGGTCTCACCATTAGGTGGGAAAACCCTAATAACCTTCCTGGAAGTGAATAGGAGAAAATGAAATTTAGCGAGAGCCTCGAGCCATGGAGAGAAACAAATTCCATTAAGCTGAGACACACCATCGTAAACAAGAAAGTGAAAGCTATGTAAAACCCTAACCTATAGATTAGTAAACGAAAGGAGAATGTGATGCTATAAACTTGTATGTTAAGAAAGTCAAGAAGAACCAAGACTTTAGACTTCCATAACTAGACGAGCATTGTATTACTATAGTTGTGTATGTGACAAAATTCAACCCAAAGCTACATTGAAACAAGAAACTACCATTAAAAGTAATATTAGGTATGAACATAAAAGAAGGCTTAATCCTGGAAACAATTATGTGGCAAAAGAAAACAATTCGGTACCTTTGCAAGAGAATGGATAACATAGACGCTTCGATTTCCAACAAACTATGCAGAAACAGTCTTGTTTCTCGTCTCCTAGAGTTAGGAACCTATAATAAATTCTACTGCACATAAGAAAACAACCCTAAAAGCATAAAACGAGTATTTTTCTCCTATAAGAAATTTGTGTTTCCATATCACTTTCATTGTATGTCCAATTACAGAACTAAAACAATGGGCCTAAGTGACTTAAGGTTTGTTTACGGTTGCAGAGCCAGTCGGAGGGTTGGAGAGTGGGAATGAGAGCGACAAGTGACAAAGGGTTGGTAAGTTACCAAAATGGTACTCCCAAAATGAACCGTCGAATCAAAACCCTACCATCCATATTGTTGATTGAGAGTCGGGTCACAAAACAAAGCTCAATGGATTGAATTTAGAACCACGGGAGAAATAATACACAATGAACAATGTAGTTAACTCTAAGTAGAATGAAATATATATCTGGGATTTCCAATTTTCCTAGTTCCAAAAGGGAGAGGATTTATAATATCAATCAAAACAAGCCGGAATACATAATAAGTCAAGAACATACAAATAGAAGTTTGAAAATTTAAGCCCATATCCCAAAAGGTTGTAAGGTTTTAATGCATTAAGTTTTCCGAAGTTTGAAAATAAAACAAAATTAATTTATATGTGGACCACCTTATGAACATGTATATAAACCTTTCTTTAATAATGAAATTACATATATATTGATAATCAGAAGGCTAAAAAAATGATGAAAGAAATTTTGATAATGTTAGTAATTAGTGGTAAAAGTATGACAGGAAAACACTTTTTTTTTTTTTTCAGAGGGGTAGATGTGTTACAAGAGGTGTCATATTCATATCCGGCCTGAAGTTCACGGAAAACCAATAGAATAAAAAAACTATATTTTCTACTTCACAGAGAAAGAAGGATGAGAAGGAGAAGTGGTACAATGACCACACCACCTATAAGGCCGCCTACAAAGTCTTGTTTGATACCTTTTCCAAGACCCAATCCATACATGTGGGTAAAGTTGGGGGAAGAAAATTGGACCACAAATTCTATGCTATTGGAAATAGTGCAATAAATGAGAATAGAAAATTCCAACTTCAGGCCGGATAATGAGCAACTAATGTAGGAGTAGGAAAAAATAATGAAGAGTTTAACTGAAAGAGAGAATCATAGGAATTTAGTCTGGACTCCTAATAACGGAAATAGAATAGACTCACATAGATGGAGAGAGGATAGTATAATTGAGAAAATTCACACACAACATTCAAAAGGTGATAAGGAGATGAATGAGGAAGAATCCAGAACACTTCTACATAGAAAAGGGAGAAAAGGGAGAAGACAAAATTACAAGGAGAATTTAGAAAAATTAAACCTCCAACATTTATGGTGAGTCAGAAGAAGCGGCTAAATCATGGTTAGTAAATATGAATAAATACTTCGATATTTATGAATATGATAATAATTTGAAGGTTTTTTTAGCAATCTAGAAGATCCATGGAAAAGAAACGTCATGGTGGGAGGAAGTCAAGGCGACGCATGGGATCGAGGGAGAAGAAATAACACAGGATTTTTTTCATAAATATTTTAAAGATAAGTACGTAACTGAGAGATTTTATGATGATAAAGCCAAGGAATTTCATGACCTCAAATTGGGTCAACTATCCATGGATGAGTATGTGGTGAAATTTACTTCCTTATTAAAGTATGTTCCTTACATACATGAGGAAAAATCGAAGGTGCAATGGTTCATAAATAGTCTTCCTACATTTATGAAGGAACAAATTTTGTTTGATAACGTTATGACTATGGATGAAGTTGTTCAGAAAGCATGAATATTCTATTAAGAGGTGAAACAACAAGGGGGTAATAACAAAGAATGGTCAAGCAAGAAAGGGCAAAGAAATCTTTAGAATACTAAGAATGCAAAAATTGTCAATGCTAGGAATTCACACAAAAACCAGAAAAGTAAACTTACAGGGAAAAATTGGGAAAACCCTCAACTGCAAAATGAATCTAAACTAACAGTACCATCAAGGAGACTTGAATTTGGTCAACCACGGAAACCACCCTTATAGTGTTGGGGTTGTGTGGAGCCACATTATATTAAAAAATTCCCTTATCGTGGAAAAACAAACCATACAACAAATATTCAAGAGGCATCTAACATATGGGAGGTAGCGAGAAGTCTACCCAAGATCAATGTTGTATTGGAGGATCATCAAGTTGAGTACCAACCTACAACGATTGAATTTGAAGGTAATATTTTTTAGTCACATTGTGATCGAGGTGGATATTGGTATTCAATTGCCTATTCCACTTGGACCCCCACCATTGTTTCTTTTATATCCCTTAATTGTAGAATAATTTACTATTTTTAGCATTTTTCAAGTCCTAGACTTTTGGAGCCATTTTGAGGCCCTAAATGACATTTTTTAAGAAAACAAGCAAACCTAAAACTTATAATAGGGTTTGTAGTAAAACATTGTAGTCCTCAGATAGATCTTTCTAGAGAGGTATCATATGCATCAAACAGGGATGATATGCCAAAGCTATGACCCCAAGAAGTTGATGTACCAATTTACCCCAACATGGCCTACAAACTTTTGGTGCTTCATCTTCTAGGGTTAGGTTTTTGGATGTTTAGGGTTTTCCATTCTTTCTCAATAATGAATAGGAATTGTAGCCTCATTTTAACACAGTTCAGAAGGCAAGTAGTCATCACATTTCTTCTCAAAGATAAGCTACCATCGCTTGAGCTAGTTTATTTCCTTACTACATGTAAACAATTTTAAGTGCTTTGTTATTAATGATTTGAATTTCTATTTTCATTGTACCTCTTTATTCTTTTTCATATTTGTATTTCATTTCATTCCTGCATAAATATGGATCATGTGGTGTCCATTTTAATAGATTGTGTAGCAAGTTTGAGCTATATAAGTCCTAAAGTAGTGGGGTTTTGTCATTTGTAAGCTAGTAAGTTTAAGAACCCATGGTTGGTCTAGTTAACCACTAGGGTAAAAGGGAGGGTAGCAGAAAAAGTGGATAACTGTTCACTTAAGTTGGTGGGTCAACCACTAAAACTAAATTTAAATATTTTCCCCTTAGGTTATGATATTTTGATTGGTATGGATTGGTTGGAAAAACATTGATCCCTTGTTAAATGTACAAAAAAAACCATTAGTTTCATTAATGAAGGGAGCTCTAGGTATGAAATCCAAGGAATAGTGAGACCTTTGAAATTAAGACCAATTACAACATCTAAGTTGTGAAAATACATTAGGAAAGGCTATCAAATTTATGCAGTTCAAGTGGGGTATACTAATTCTAAGGAGAAGACAGTGACCTTAAAAAATATGCCAGTTGTTCAAAATTTTGTTGACGTATTTCCAGAAGAGATCCCTGGGTTACCCCCTAAACAAGATATTTATGTTAAACTTCAGTTGATCTAGGGAGCCACCCTAGTATCCAAGGCACCCTATCATATGAGCATACCAGAATTAACTGAATTAAAAATGGAACTCTAGGATTTACTTAATTAAAAATATATTTTCCCAAGCATATCGCCATGGGGAGCCCCTATACTCTTTGTCAAAATGAAAGATGAAATCTTAAGGCTTTGCATTAACTATCGACAACTAAATAAGTTAACCATTAAAAACAAAGACCCACTACCTAAGATCAATGATTTATTCAATCACGTTAAGCATGCTATGATGTTATCCAAGATTAACTTACACTTAAGGTATCATCAAATACAGATCATAAATGAAGATATATGCAAAACGGCATTTGGGACTCGTTCTAGGCATTATAAATTTGTAGTCCTACCTTTTGGGATTACTAACACCCTCACCCCAATTATGTTCCTTATGAATATTATATTTCATCCTTATCTTGAAAGGTTTGTGTTAATTTTTATTGATGACATCCTAATTTATTCAAAGAATATGGAAGAACATAAAAATAATTTGTTGATAGTATTGCAGACCCTTTGGGAGCACCAACTATACACCAAGTATATAAAATGTGAATTCTATAAAGATCAAATACAATACTTGGGACATGTAATAACCCAAGAGAGAATAGTTTTATATCCTAAAAAGATTAAGATTATCATGGAATGGCTCATTGCTAAAAATGTTGTAGATATCTAATCCTTTATGGGTCTAGCAAGCTACTATCGCTGCTTTATAAAGGGGTTTTGTAGAGTATCTTACCCCATAACTTCTTTACATAAAAAAGGGAGAGCTTTTAATTGGACAACAAAATGCCAAAATAGTTTTGACCAACTAAAAAATTTGTTGACTATATCCCCTTATAGTCCATGTTCTAAGGATAATAGACCTAGAAGAGGAATTTGTTGTCTCTGTAGATGCATGTCAAGAAGGGGTGGGAGGTGTGCTAATGCAAGAAGGTTGTGTGGTGGCCTATGAGTCTCGAAAGTTGAAGGAGCATCAGAAAATATATTCTGCTTATTATTTAGAATTAAAAATAGTAGTCCATGCTTTGAAGGTATAGCGGCACCACTTATTAGGAAAGAAGCTTATCTTAATGAATGATCATAGTAGCTTGACTTGTTTTTTAAACAACCCAACCTTAATGCTCGAAAATCATGGTGGACTTCTTTCCTAAGTGAATTTGACTTTGCTATAAAACACTTGAAGGGTAAGGAAAATAAGGTGGTCGATGCCCTAAGTAGAAGGTTGAATTGTATATATGAAATTACATATAGTCAAATAAAATTTGATTTTATGGATCATATTAAAGAAATAGTCAAATAAAATTTGATTTTACAGATCAGATTAAAGAAATAACCTAAAGAGACCCAAAATATTAGTTTTTATGGCAAGAAATGAAGCAGGAGGGAAAGTCTAAAAAGTAGTTAGAGTATGACATCAATGAGGATAATTTGTTGACCTATACAAACGAAATTTATGTCCCCAATGAGCAATCTATTAAGCAGTTAATTTGAGATGAATGTCATAGAAGCCCCTATGCTACCCACCGTGGTTACCAAAAGTTAATCAATGGCTTGAGGAAAACTTATTTTTGGTTTGGTATGAGGATGTATTTGGAAAAATACCTAAAAAAATGCTTATAGTGTCAACATGTAAATGTTGAACATCAACATCCAACATGTTTACTTCACCTATTACCCATTCCTGAATGGAAATGGGAAATCGTGATATTGGATTTTATCACACGCTTACTTAAGTCTAAAAATAAAAATGACTTAATAATTGTTATTGTGGAAAAATTAAGTAAGTAAACACATTTTTTCTCTATATAGCCAACTTACAAAACTATTCAAATTGTTGATATATTTATGAGAAAAATATTTCATTTGCATGGCATACCTAAGGTAGTAATCTCTGATAGAGAGGTTAATTTCACTTATGCTTTGTAGAAGGCTCTATTAACTGTATTAGACACTCAAATATAGTTCAATACTACATGTCATCCACAAGCAAAAGGGAAAAATGAACTGGTGAATTAAGTGTCAGAAGAGATGTTAATAATTATGTTCATGCAACAGCCAACCAAGTGGGAAGATTACCTCCACTTAGTAGAATTCAGATATAATAATAGTCATCGTACTTCATTAAGGATGAGTCTATTTTTATAGATGAAAGTGTAGGACACTTAGAAATATCCTGAGGATAAACTAATATTGGGATGTGAAATGTTAAAAGAAATGGAGCACACTATGAGGAAATTATGAATGAATTTGAAAGTTTCTTAGGTTCGGCAAAAGACTTATGCAAAAAAAAGGAACCTACAGGGAATTTCAAGTGGGAGATCATGTGTATGTGAGAGTCAAACCTAAAAATAATACCTTGAGGTGGGGAAGTTGTGCAAAATTGGCTCCCCGATTCTATGGCCCTTTCTAAATACTTGCTTGAATTGGACTTGTAGCCTATCAATTGGATTTGGCTAGTCATATACGCATACATAATGTATTCCATGTTTCTTTATTATAGAAGTACATATATGATCCTTAACATTTATTAATTGGAGGGATGTAAATGTAAACAGTGAATTTGAAATGCTTTTATATTTGTGTTTATCGATTAATGATGAATAGAAACTAATGAAAACTTTGATGAATGTGAATGTAGGTTGATATGGACAGATAGTTCCTGGTCAAGCCTTTGCATATTCCTGATCGAAGAGAAATCATGTTACAAAAGTGATCTATCACCTAAGTTAAAGTGTAGTGGAAGCACTTCAACCCGGAACGTAGGAGGATGAAAATTTTATGCATGAGGCATATTCTAAACTCTTTTAAAATACCTAGAACAAACACCAAGGACAATGTTTCACTTGAGGGGGGAAGATGTAATACCCCTCATTGAATTTTAAATATTTTAATTTACTTTTATTGAAATTACTTCACAGACTGTGAGCCATATAGATGGCCTGGTATGCATAGGTAATAATCATAAAAGTTTATTTTTATTCTAAATTTCATTAATAAATATTGGTTGTGGTCATCCATGGAACTTACAGAGGGAAAAGATGCTAAATGAGAGCTTCACTTACCAGGCATTTATTCCTCCCGCTAGAGATAAATAATCTTAATTAGGGAAAAGGGAATCAAGGGGGTGAGAGGGAAAAAGCCAGAGGCAACCTTGAGAATTCATAACCTAGTTGGAGGAGGTCCAAGGAGGAGAACAAAGTTGTAAGCTTAATAACTTCAGAAAGGACGTTGTTGAGGGAGGTAGGGCACTACCAAGTAAGGAATCCTTGAGCTGGTTGGCCAGTGGAATTCCGAGTTGAACCATGTGTGCTCAGTTGAAAACCTAAACAAGACCTGGCAGGGGTAAAATAATGTATAAAGTTAGACCTGACATGGTTACTATTAAGAAACTACTCTAGAAATGAAATTGGCTCGAGGGGTGTGGGGGCGGGTTTTTGGTAGTGGATATCGTACTCATTAGTTGGGTGGAGCAATCTCCTTTGCCCTACGATTTTTGTGGTAGCCTAAATTGCTTTAAACATATAAGTATTATGTGTATGATTTTGTTTTATGTTTTGTTTCTTTACAAATGTAATTTGTTTTGTGTAATTTTTGTGTTCTAAATTTTATAGATGGAAAAGGTTTGTTGTGATCTAATGTGAAATAGGACTAATGGAATATTAATTTCATGTGATGAGTTAGATTAGTCTTCAGACCGAGCTAGGAAAATACGAGAAACATGGAGACAATTCTGAACTCAAAAGAAGGTATGGAGAGGGCAAGCATACCCGATTGCAAGCCCACACATGTTACTCTAAACCCGACTAGAATTGCAAGCTCAAAGTTTATGCTTACAACACACAAAAAAAATAATTGTTATATAAATACATGTGGATTAGAGATGCATGAGTTGGAACATGTATAACGACAAGAAAGAACCATCCAATTTGTTGATAGACTAGAAAAATAACATAACGATAGGCTATGCAATCATCGATACAATTTCTCTATAAGTCGTAAAAAATAGGAAATCATATACTATCTTTAAAATAAAAGAAACAAATAACTAAATATGAAGAAGCTAGTACAATCACATGAATAGAAAAGTAGTAATGAATGATTACTAGAAATAAAACCCTTGATAAATAGGGTTAACTCAATGGAACCAATATTCAAAACCAAGGCTTGTAGGGGAACAATAATTAAATGATGTATTAAATTAATAATCTATGCTTGACAAATTATGCACACATATAATATTCAAGGGACCATATACCTTATGGAAACACATATATGAACCTAAGGCAATAGTAGTATTACACACCAAGGAAATAAAATTATTGAAAACACCCATAGGCGAGAAGGTTAATGAAATTAATATGGAAATAAGGCCAAAACATGTGAGGGTTTTCATTAAAAGAAATTGGTCTCATATACATTAAAATTTAGAAGTTTTGCAATTAGTTGTGCAGCCTGTATAGAAAATAATCGTAATAAAACTCGTTCCAAGCCCAAAATAACCCATGGGGTGAGCCTCATAGGGTTCGAAGACCATAATAGCGTTTATGGATGCGGACCGGAAGGCAGTAGGGGTTCACCATTAGGCGGAAAACCCCTAATAACCTCAGTAAATTCTTGGAATGAAATAGGAGAAAAAGAAAGTTAGTGAGAACCTGGAGCCATGGAGAGAAACAAATTCCATTAATTAGAGATGGACTGCCATAAACAAGCAAGTGAAAGTCGTGCAAAACCCTAACATGTAGATTAGTGCACAAAAGGAGAATGTAATGTTAAGAAAGTCGAAAAGAACAAAGACTGTAGACTCTGAGAACCGAGAGAGGATGGTATACCTTTAGTTCTGTACGTGTGAGAGTTGAGGCCAACACTATACTAAAACAAGAAACAACCATTAAGAGTCATATTGAGGGCATGGTATGAAAAAAAAAGAAGAACTAAGCCTCGAAACAATTACGCGGAAAAGAAAAAAAATCGATACTTCAGCTTCCGACAAGAAAAAAAGGAATACCATAGACTTCCGACAAAATATGCAAGAATAGTCCTGGTTCTGGACTCCTGGAGTTAGGAATCTGTAAGAAATTCTAATGCACATAAGAAAACAACCCTAAAAGCATAAAACGAGTCTTATTCTCATATAAGACATTTGCATTGACATATTACCTTCATTGTATGTCAAATCGTGGAACTAAAACAACGGACCTGATTGACCTAGGGTTTTTTGCCAGTTACAGAGGCAGCCGAAAGGCTAGAGAGTGTGAACGGGAGCGGCGAGTGACGAACTGGCGGGCAGTCACCAAAAAGGTACTCCCGAAAATGAACGGTTGGATCAAAACCCTACCATCCATACCGTCGATTGAGTGTCAGCTCATGGCACAAAGCTCAATACATTGAATCCAGAACCACCAGAGAAATAATTTAACAAAAACAATGTAGTTAACTCTAAATCGAATGAAATATATAGTTAACAGTGTAGTTAACACTAGGTCGAATGAAATATATATTCCAGACTTCCAATTTTCCTGGTTCCAAAAGGGACATGATTTGTAACTCGAAAACAATTTATAAATAAGAACCAGCCGGAGTACATAATAAGTCACGCACATACAAATAGAAGTTTGATAATATAAGCCCAAACCCAAAAAGCTTGTAAGGTATTAACGTATTAAGTTTTCCGAAGTTTGAAAATAGACCTAATTAATTTATATGTTGACCACCTTATGAACATGTAAATAAACTTTTTTTTTTAACAAGATGACCTGCGAGGCACCAAGTCCCTCCATTAAGTTTAGCGTGAGAATGCACCTTTGGCTGCATTGAGTGGGCAAGTCACGAAAACCGTACTAGATGCTGAGAAGAAGCTAGAGCAAGGGAACTCTGTTTTTAAGCATTTGCCAGCTACAGTTAAGAAGGAGCATGCTAAACTCCTGTACACAGTCGAAAAAGGGGCATTCATTCCTGCAACTAAAACCTTGATCACAACATTTGCCTCCAGGTAAAGATCTGATTCATTTACATTTTCCTGCCAGAAAAGGCAGTTGATCCTATGTCATCCATGGGTCATCCCGTGACTGGAGTTATTGATGGGAAATTTGAGGGGTTTTGTATGAGATGGCGGCAGGGTTTTCTGGAGAACAATTTTTGCAAGCACCTAGTTGCATGAACAATTCTGATAATGGGGATACAACTTTAGGGGTTCCTCCTCGTCGACGTCGTAGGAGGAAGGATGAAATGAAAAATAGGGATAGGAGTGATTACAATTTTTTCTTTGTTGAGCAACATACAAAATTGAAAGCATTGCATCTGGGCAAGGATAGGGAGATCAGCAAAATGATTGGAGACTCATGGAATAAACTGACTGATGAAGCGAAAGCTGTAAGATACAAGTGAATTTTGTTTTTGTGGCTATTTAGTTAGTCTTCATTGTTGCCCGTAACAAACTAAAAATAAAATGAGTTTTGTCTTTCTCAGTATGTTGTGCTGATAATCTCTGATAGATGCAGGTTTACCAGGAGCTTGGATTGAAGGATAAAGAAAGGTACAAAAGTGAAATGGAAGAATACAGAGAGAGACAAAAAGTGCTTTCCCACAACAAGGGAATATTAGTTTCTAGAAATGAAGGCTCAAATCAAGGGCTCGAAAATCATATCGAAGTGCAGACTCAAGACCCATTCAAATCAAGCACTGGATAATAATTCTGACCTATTAAATAACCAACAACATATGCACCTAAAATTGAAGTACTAGGCTTGGGAGCAAGCCAGAAATATTACAATAATAAAACTAACAGATGTAGGTGGCTGCTAGCAAACATACTGAAACACTTAATAGAATGGAAGCAGCAGCTTCAGAGACATCCCAAATCCAATCTCAAGAAAATGGTCAGATGTTGAACAAGAAATTGGGGAATTTAAAATAGATGAAAACACCCTGCTTTCTGTGATACCCGACTCTTCCAATCTGAGTCAACCCTGCTATTTGAGAAAACCAAGCGAAGCCACAATTCAACAGAAGTGAGATTGACTCAGCAAGTTCCACTTGCACATCTCACAAGTGACACTTGATCATCTGTCCATAAATACATACGAAAGCAAACAATATTTTTGCTTGTTTTTCGCAAAATTTCACAACGAACAACCGCCAGGCCTGTCAGAGATCTAGAACCTACGGTGTGACCATGATTGCAGAAGTCACCAAGGAATCAAGAAAATGTTGAATACAAGAGGAAATTCACACTGATTATGTAACACAAGTTGAAACTTGGAGCAAAGAGTTGAAACTGAAGTGGAACCCAATAAAACTGGAATACATGGATCAACCATGGATTAATTAGATGAGAGAACTTTGCAACGAGACAACGAGGATTTTGCAACGCAGGCCTTGGATTTGAAAGTGTCACAAGCGTAGGAGCAAGCTCTCTGTCGCAATAGAAAAGTCTTCAGAGATTCTGTTGAACAGAGTTGCCAGACCTGACTCGGTACTTAATCCAAATAGCTAAGGGTCAAAGCATAAACATATAGACCAGTACTGCTTTCTCCTGATGCAACTTGTGTTGAGCTGTTTGTATCAAAAAAACAAGAATTAATTGGCCAAAGCTTTCGTGGCCCATCAAAGTTCAGGAAATCCATGACTAAGGAGGCAGAGCAAAAGAACTACAACAATATGTAACATATTTTTGAGCTAGAATGCGGACCTCAAGGTGTTGCGTCAACTCATTGCTGAGAAAGTGCCACTCCTGATATGACATTAAAGTATTGAATATACACAGTTCATTACCTCAAGGTGTTGGTATACTATACAAGTTGCACATTAGTATAGATTCAATGTCATGAGAAGTTTAGGATACATGACTAAAACAATTACACATAAATTGCATAAACATGAAGATGTCATTGCAGCGTTGATGTGACATTGAAGTATTGAATATACACAGTTCATTACCTCAAGGTGTTGGTATACTATACAAGTTGCACATTAATAGTAAAACGTTTTTACAAGAGAGCCTATACTCCCGTACACAGTCTGATCTGAATTTGAAACTACTTGTAAATTGTTTGCAAGGTATTCAATTCAGAAATATACATGTTTAAAAGATTTCCATGTCTTGCAGAAAAAAAACAAATGAAATTTTCAGCTGTTCATGACCCATTTAAGCATAGAAGATTTATTTCCTTTTACTATTTAACACACTAAAATGAATTTGCTCTGCAAAATAAATCAACCACAGATGCAAAAGAAATTGATAAAGCAGTTCACCCCTCTTGGGCTACGTCTGCTGGGTCCAAAGCTCCCAAATGGGCTTGTCCTTGTTTTCATTAAATGCTCAAATTGAATATACAGCTGAATAGAAGCATCTACAGGTGGAATAGATGGTAAAAATGGATTTAGAACACTTGAATCCTTCAGGATTAACTACTGGTTCACCTCCGATGGATACCTGCAACCCTATACAGTCTTCACAACACTGGGCCCTGGTGGCTCCTAGAACTTTCACGGCTCCAAAACCTCTGCAAATGACCTCAGATGGTTGTAAGACCTACACCAATGGCTTTAGAAGGTCGAAAATACCCAAAATCAAAAAAAGAATTCGTCCAAAACCGCCTTTCCTAGCCAAAGTTATGGCCAATTAAAGTTTTCCTCCAGTTATGCCTAGAAACGCTCCAGCTAACATTAGTTGGAGTCCAATTAGCTCCGCGAATTATGGCGGGACCGCCCAACTTTGGCACTCCGCCAAAAAATCTGCCAGTCTAACTGCTGTGGTAATGGTCGCATGTGAGTGTTTTCCGGCGGTAGTTAAGCTGCATTGAATAGCGTGCTGGCGGCTAGTGGTTTAGGCCCACGGTTTTGGGCATGTTGGTCACGTGATATGGGGGGCTGGCCCTTAGTGGCTGGCCCCCTTTGGTTTCCACCCAAAACAAGTTTAACGTTCAAATAACATCTTTTCCGCCCATTTAACAAGAACTACTACCGTGGCCTAATGGTAAGGCGTGGGAGTGTTGTAACAAAGGTCATGTGTTCAAACCATGGAACTCCCAACTTTTGATTATATCCGCCCATTGTTGCTGACGTCATCCCAGCTACGTGGCGGCCTCTGGGCTTGCCACGTGGCAGCCATTGATTTTCTGTCCAAAAGGAATATTCCCAAAATATTCCAAGGAATATTTCGTGGAATATTCTTTTTAAATTTTATTTTTTTTTTAATTCAAAAATTAAGGGTTATTGGGCGATTTCGTTTTTGGCATAACTTTCTCATACGGTGACCGTTTTTCGAACCGTTTGCGGCACCGGAATCAGGAATACGAGCACTTTCTAGTCGTTCAACTTTGAACCAATTCTAAGAATTTTATATTTTGAGCACTTTACGACACTTAGGACATGAGCACCTGATCACGCCTCCCCATTGGGAAGCTTTTGGACCCCAAAAGCCTTCAACTACTTGTTAATGAGGTGAGGGTACAGCTCCCTCACTCTGTCCACCTCCATCCACTTTTCCTTGTTCGGTTTGCTGCCTTTGAAACCAACCCGAACATAATCTACACTGCCCTTCCTTGAAGTGTGTGTCCTTCTGTCAAGGATTGTATCTTCTTTCAGCTCATCTAAGAATTCTAGCGAGAAATATTCTATAGATGGCAGTTGAATAGCACTTTCGTGATCAGCAATCAAAGGAGGTTCATACAAACGTAAGTTCTCCACATTGACAACATAATACATTTGCATGTAGGAAGGAAAATCTAATTGAAAGGCATTATTTCCAACCTTCTTGAGGATTTTGAATGGACCATAACGAATAGGCTTCAGCTTTTTACCTTCTCCTTGCATCCTTTCCATACTAATGTACAGCCATACCTCATCCCCTTCTTGAAACTTGTGATCGACTCTATGCTTGTCGTGTCTTTCCTTGTACTTGCCTTGACTCTTCTCAAGCTGTTCTTGAATTTGCCAATGTATTTGCTGAATTTTTTCAATGAATGAATGAGCTTTGTCAATATCATTATGTCCCTCAATGGCAACATCTTTCTCAAGGATGAAATCAAGAGGTGATTTTGACATGTAACCAAAACAAGCTTCAAACGGTGAGGTGTTTGTGGAAGAGTGCTTGGCACGATTGTAAGCATGTTGTATGTAGTGCAAATGTTCATCCCTCAGCTTGGGATGCTTGCTACAATATCCTCTCAAGAGGTTCACAATGGTTCTGTTCACAACTTCTATTTGTCCATCTGTTTGCGGATGGAAAGCAATATTTTTCTTCAACTTTGTGTCCATCATCTCCCATAGGTTGGACAAAAAATTCCCCACAAATCTGGAATCCCTGTCACTAATAATGGAAGTAGGCAAACCAAAGTGAATCCATACATGATGAAAAAATAATTCAGCAGTTTGTTCAATAGTTATAGTTTTCTTACAAGGCATAAGTATACACATTTTGCTGAAACGATCAACTACTACATATAAATAATCATGCTGCTTTCTAGATTTTGGCAAACCTCCTACAAAATCCATAGAAATGCTCTCCCATGGTCTAGAAGGTACCAGCAAAGGAGTATACAAACCAAGCTTCCTATTACTAGGCTTGCTTGTAGCACATAATGAACATCCTCTTATGAACCTTGAAACAGAATCTACCATGCGAGGCCAATAGCAATACCTCTGTAGATGTGCAACTGTTTTTCTTACACCAAAATGGCCAGCAATAAGAGAATAATGAGCTTCTCTTATGACATTTATTCTCTCCCCCTGTGGTATACACAACTTGCCCAAATGAAATAGCAAATGGTTATGCATGTGATAGTCATTTTCCTCTACATGATTCCCTTTACTCAAGTTAGCATACACATCTTTAAAGTCATCATCAGATGCATATTGTTCTATGTAACTATCATGTACAATGGAATCATTCCTAGGTAAAGTAACAGCACCAATAATAGGCCTTGAAAGCATATCAACAACCTATTCAAAGTACCTTTCTTGTACCTTATTACCAAATGGAATTGTTGCAAGAAGCCCATCCATCTGAAGTGTCGTGACTGTTGTAACTTGCTTTGTGATTGCAAGTACTGTAAGGGCTGATGATCAGTATGTATAACAGTTTCTTTGCCCATCAAATAGTGTTTCCACTTTTTGACGCATTGTACCAATGCATACAACTCCTTATCATATGTAGGATAATTTACAACAACACCATTAAAAGTTTCAGAATGAAAAGCAATAGGCTTACCATGTTGTAGAAGAACTGCACCCATGGCATAATCACTAGCATCGGTTTGTATCTCAAATGGCTATCTCAAATCGGGTAATGCAAGGACTGGAGCTAAACTAATCTTCTCTTTCAAAGATTCGAAAGCTTTTTGCTGCTTGCCTCCCCATTGGAAAGCATGCTTCACACTTGTCACTGCATGCATAGGAGCTGCTATAGAAGAGAAGTTAGAGATAAACTCCCTCCAATATTGAGCTGCACCCAAAAAACTTCTTACCTCTATTATGGATTTGGGAGTAGGCCAATTCACAATAGCCTCTATTTTAGCAGGATCAATTCTCAAAGCACCTCCTCCTACTATGTGTCCCAAATAAACCAAATAAGTCTTTCCAAATTCACACTTTGACATTTTAAGAAATAACTGATTCTTCTTCAAAACATCAAGTACTTTTATAACATGCATGACATGATCTTCTCTAGAATTGCTGAAAATTAAGATGTCATCTAAGTAGACAATAACGAAATCATCAAGAAAAGGACGCAAGACATCATCCATTACCCGCATGAAAGTTGCAGGTGCATTGCACAAACCCAACGACATCACAAGCCACTCAAAGAGTCCTTGTTTGGTTTTAAATGCTGTCTTCCAAATGTCACTCTCTTCAATTCTTATTTGATGATATCCACTGCGCAAGTCTAGCTTAGTGAAATATCGAGCATCTTTCAGCTGGTCTAGCAAATCATCTATCCTTGGGAGTGGGTAACGATTCTTTACCATTATCTTGTTCAAGGCCCTGAAATCAACACACATACGCGAAGTGCCATCTTTCTTTGGAATCAATACAATCGGTGACCCACATGGCGAAGTACTTGGCCTTATGAAACCCTTGTCCAACAAGTCCTTGATTTTCTTCTTTATTTCAGCATTCTCCATAATAGACATGTGGTACATGCCTATGTTTGGAAGAGGACAATCTAGATGCAAATGGATTTCATGTTGAATCTCCCTCTTAGGAGGAAAACCTGTTGGCTCCTGAAACATCTCATGATATGCATCAACTACATCATATAGTTCTGACATACGTTTTGGATCACAATTGTCAAATGACTCATGATTCACATCAACCTTGGGCTTAATCATAAGAAGAACAAAATTATTACTTGAATTGACCAGCCTTTTTACCTGTCCTGCATTCACCATCACTATATTTGTCTTTTTGCGATGAGCTCTAACAATGAACTCCTTTCCATCTTTGAAAAGATGATATTTGTTTTCATGGCGATGAAAGATAGCTTTCCTGTGAAACAAGTAAGGACTTCCCAAAACAATTCTGGCTATATCAAAAGGTACCACATCAAGTTCAAATGTGTTAATAAAATGTGCAGTAATTGCAAAGCGCAATGTGCACTTTCTTGAAACTTGTAAATTTTCATCCTTGCAAATCCATCCAAGTGGATATGGCTTTGGATGTGGAACGGTCTCAAGTTTAAGCTGCTTGACCAAGTCCTCTGATATAAGGTTTGCTTGTGACCCACTATCAAAAAGTGTGTCAATTTTAGTATGTTTTGAAATCACCCTCACATGAAATAGTTCAATTCTTTCTTCCTCATTAGGAGCTTGTACATGGCAATTTGAGGTACTAGTGTTGGCTTGAGTTTCAATTTCTTTTCCCTTCAAGTTTTTCAAACCCATGGCTGCAATTTTGGTTTCATCACCTGAATCATCCCCTAAATCCTGTGGTGTAGATGTAGTAGCAGCAGTTTTCTGTTTCCCTTTGGATTTGTTAGATTGAGGCCTTTTTTGAGGATGTAATTTGCAACAATTTTTCTCCTAATGGCCTGGTTTAGAACAATGTTTACAGATCATTTTCTCACTCTCCTGTTTGACAGATGCATTCTTTTTGCTCTTTCCCTTGGAGGTTTTCTCTTTTTTTTCCCCTTGGGAGGCTTGTTTCTACCCGCTTCAAATGTGTTTTTTCCCCTTGCCTCTAAATGAGTAGCTTGGACACAAACCTCGTCCAGGCTAGTAGGGTTAAACATCAAGATGGTGTGTCTAAGGTAGCTATGCAAGCTACCAATGTATTTCAGCAAGGTTTCCTGGGTCTGTAAATCTACCCTTAACAAGAGAGCTCTTCTCTTGAATTCTTGGGTGTAGTCTTGGACACTTTGACCCTTAAGTTGTCTGAAAATTTGCCAATTCATAATGGCTTTCTGCATGTGAGCAAGAGGATAAAACTGTTTTTTAATGGCTAACAAAAAATCAAGCCATGTTAAGGTAACGTTACCAAATTTCTTGATCTCCTCTTTAGTCTTGGCCTCCCACCAGACCAATGCTGCTCCATCCATTCTTAAAGAAGCCAACTGAATCTTTGTGGCATGATCATGGATATTCTGGATCCTCAAGTAAACTTCCAACTGTCTAATCCAGTTGTCAAGCTTTTCTGCATTAACTTCACCATTAAACATATGTAATTCGAATTTTACATCAAGCTTCAAAAAAGGACTTTTTCCAGAGGATCTATGCTTATGCACAGAAGAAGAAGACGAGGATGAAGAGGAAGAGGGTGACGATGGGGGTGGTGGATCACCATTTCCTCCATTTCCTTTCTTGGAATGATCATCATCCTTCTTACCTCCTGAAGAGCCCTCTCCTCCATGTGGATGTTTGAACCCTTCTCAAGCCAATTTCTCATTTCTTTCATGGTACAATATCCTCACCATTTCAGTGAGGTCCACGAAAACCTTTCTGAAGACTCTTTCTTCTTCTTTTGGATCCATGTCTGCAGTAATTTCTCCTTCATGTGCAGACATTCTTGAAGCTTCTGTTGAGACTCTTGAGGGTGAAATTGAAGGTGGAGGTGATGGCTCTCTGGCCTTCCTTGACTGAGGATTCTCTCGTTCTATAGTCAACTTCCCTTTCCCTCTTTTAAGTTTCAGCCAGGTAAGCATCAATACTTGCAAGATAGTTAGAAGATATTTGCACAAAACCCTGCTCTGATACCAATTTGATATGAATTTGAAACTACTTGTAAATTGTTTGCAAGGTATTCAATTCAGAAATATACATGTTTAAAAGATTTCCATGTCTTGCAGAAAGAAAACAAATGAAATTTTCAGTTGTTCATGACCCATTTAAGCATAGAATATTTATTTCCTTTTACTATTTAACACACTAAAATGAATTTTTTCTGCAAAATAAATCAACCACAGATGCAAAAGAAGTTGATAACGCAGTTCACCCCTCCTGGGCTACGTCTGCTGGGTCCAGAGCTCCCAAATGGGCTTGTCCTTGTTTTCATTAAATGTTCAAATTGAATATACAGCTGAATAGAAGCATATACAGGTGGAATAGATGGTAAAAATGGATTCAGAACACTTGAATCCTTTAGGATTGACTACTGGTTCACCTCCAATGGATACCTGCAACCCTATACAGTCTTCACAACACTGGGCCCTGGTGGCTCCTATAAATTTCATGGCTCCAAAACCTCTACAAATGACCTCAGATGGCTGTAAGACCTGCACCAATGGCTTCAGAAGGTCGAAAATACCCAAAATCAAAAAACAATTCATCCAAAACCGCCTTTCCTAGCCAAAGTTATGGCCAATTAAAGTTTTCCTCTAGTTATGCCTAGAAACACTCCAGCTAACTTTAGTTGGAGTCCAGTTAGCTCCGCCAATTATGGCGGGAGCACTGAACTTTAGTGCTCCGCCAAAAACTCCGCCAGTCTAACTGCTGTGGTAACGGTCGCAAGAGAGCATTTTCCAGTGGTGGTTAAGCTGCATTGAATAGCGTGCTAGCGGCTAGTGGTTTAGGCCCACGGTTTTGGGCATGTTGGTCACGTCGTATGGGGGGCTGGCCCCCTTTGGTTTCCACCCAAAACAAGTTTAACGTTCAAATAACATCTTTTCCACCCATTTAACAAGAACTACTATCGTGCCCTAATGGTAAGGCGTGGGAGTGTTGTAACAAAGGTCATGTGTTCCAACCACGAAACTCCCAACTTTTGATTATATCTGCCCATTGTTGCTGACGTCATCCCAGCCATGTGGCGACCTTCGGGCTTGCCACGTGGCAGCCATTGATTCACTGTGCAAAAGGAATATTCCCTAGAATATTCCAAGGAATATTCCCTGGAATATTCCAAGGAATATTTTATGGAATATTCTTTTTAATTTTTTTTTTAAATTCAAAAATTAAGGGTTATTGGGCGATTTTGTTTTTGGCATAACTTTCTCATACGGAGACTGTTTTTCGAACCGTTTGTGGCGCCGGAATCAGGAAGATGAGAACTTTCTAGTCGTTCAACTTTGAACCAGTTCTAAGAATTTTAAATTTTGAGCATTTTACGACACTTAGGACATGAGCACCTGATCATAGTCAAAAAATGGGCACTCATTCCTACAACTAAAACCTTGATCACGGCATTTGCCTCCAGGTGAAGATCTGATTCATTTACATTTTCCAGGCAGAAAATAAAAAGATATGACATGGAAGATGTAGGCATCTTACCGAGAATTTGCAACAGGGATGTGATGTAAAGTTTCGAGGACAGTTGTAGGTCATGGAGAGTCTTTTCACTACTTGGCAGTGTCCAACCTAGAAACTATAAGCAGTTGGATTTGTTGAAGTACGCATTTACAGATGGTAGTCTAATAACCGAGAATTAGTGCCAGGTGCTTGATAGAAGAACAGAGGGGAGTTGAGGTTTATTTCTTAAGTTATAAACCCTTGAAGGCAAGCAAGCCCATAGCAACCAAACCTCTCACTACAGAAGTGACCGACATACCTTTATGTTCAGTACTGCTGTCTCGTGATGCAACTTGTGTTGAGTTGTTTGTATCAAGAACACAAGAATTAATTGGCCAACGCTTTCATGGCATACCTTTATGTTCAGTACTGATGTCTCCTGATGCAACTTGTGTTGAGCTGTTTGTATCAAAAACACAAGAATTAATTGGCCCAAGTTTTCGTGGCCCATCAAAGTTCAGGAAATCCATGACTAAGGAGGCAGAGCAAAAGAACTACATCAATATGTAACATATTTTTGAGCTAGAATGCGAACCTCAAGGTGTTGCGTCAACTCATTGTTGAGAAAGTGCCACTTCTGCATGCTAGTTTATATCAATGAACGGTTCATTGCAGTGTTGATATGACATTAAAGTATTGAATATACACAGTTCATTACGTCAAGTTGTTGGTATACTATACAATTTGCACATTAGTATAGATTCAATGTCATGAGAAGTTTAGGATACATGACTAAAACAGTTACACATAAATTTCATAAACATGAAGATGTCATTGCAGCGTTGATATGACATTAAAGTATTGAATATACATAGTTCATTACCTCAAGGTGTTGGTATACTATACAAGTTGCACATTAATAGTAAAACACTTTTACAACATTTTTACAAGAGAGCCTAATTATTACAAGAACAAGAGCATTAGTTGTAACCCTTAAATGTGCATCTGAAAGTCACTCTATACATCAACTGGGTTTATGAAGCCATCTAGAAATGCTACAGAGGGTAAAATAAGTCAATATGTACGCACAATGACATCCGAACTATCCAACAGGAAACTGTTGTGTACGTGGAAATCTCGTAAGTTGCACGTAACATCAGCAACGTCGTCTAGATATTTTTCATATGTTAGACCTGTTAAAGATGGACAAAGTTCTAAAACCAAACTGCCTTTTAGAATGCAATTGTACTGAACATTTGCCTCTGTTTGGATAATGCAATGCAATTGTAAGCAGCGTCGATACGTGGTTAACTCTTGACATGTGGAACAATTAAGTTGATCCATGAAAACTGTTCCAAATGTATATGCTGGAAGAGAGCAATTGTTGTAGATTGTAACAAAAGGTTCTGCATGTATGTTTGCTATCATCAACATTCCTTTAACCTGGTTCATGTTGCAGTACAGTTTTAGCATTAGATATTGTAATAAAAAATGCTAGGAGGACGATAAATGAAGGAGCATAATTTAGGAGAATAAAAATAATTTAGGAAAACAACAAATAAAGAATTAGAATTTATATTTTGTGGACTATGAAACAACCTTTGTTGTCGACATAGTTAGTTTGCTCAGGTCTGCAAGTACTCTGTTCGAATTGACGACTGTTATGAAGGTGGATTTGCACGTGCGTAGTGATCTCTATTCTTTTCCTCTGACAACATTCCGAAACAACACCATTGCTGCTTCTTGTTTCAAAATTTGTTTTTGTATGGATTTGAAGATTGGTTGAAATGTAGTGAAAAGATAAACCTGAATTGCGAAATGTACTAGTGCTAAATGTAATTGCTTTTAAGTAAATGTAAAAAAGTATAAATGGTTGAATTTGTATATACAGTAGCTTTGCCTTTTTGAGATTGGCCATCCATGATATTTAGGACATATTGACCGCCTATTTCTTTTGTGGATGTTACAAGACCAGCTATTGTGCCAATTGCGAATGCAGTTGTTGTGTTTGTGAGTTGGCTAATAGTGGTTATCGGTACAAATGTGTATTGCGTACAGATGGCTGGGATAGTTTCTATGATGCTTTTATCATGTAAAACTAATATGCAGGTATAGTCTCCATGGTCATTATTCTAAATTATTGTAGGAAGCCCATGGCAATTCACAAATTTCAGTGTAAAAAAGGAGAGAAATACACCAATGGTATGATTCAGAGCAAGGAAACTCTGTTTTTATTATTTTAAGAGTTTTCCATCTACAATTAAGGAGGAGCATGCTAAATTCCTGTGCACAGTCATGGCCAGCCTTCTATATTTCTCATCAATGTTATGGTACAGAAGCTAGAGCATAAAAGCTAATAGGTCTTATGTTGAGGCAACTACCATGCAAGCTACTCGTTGTCTCACATTGACGCAACTACCATGAAAGCTACTCAAATATGATTCTTTGTCAGTGAACTCAAATTCAATTTCTTATTTTTATATTGAAAAGCATTCTGAAGATTAATCTTGCTTATAAATTCTTTTGTAGATAATAGATTTATGTAGTATCAATTTCGTTTAATGTTTTCCATATAATTTAACGCCATAAAATTGGTATTTGTAACTCATTCGAAATTTATGTTTACTAACTCTTTTCGAATTTAACTTTTTTTGACATGGGAAATAAAATCTTCTAAATATAGATGGGAAATAAAAGATTTCTATCCCAAAAATCCTCAGCGATTACAACACTACTGTAGAAACAGTTTGAGACAGTCGAAAATAAAATCTTCTAAATGTAAATGGGAAATAAATGCTTTCTATCCCAAAAAATGAACAAAGAATGCATTAGTGGGGTTATGCCCATCCTGCAGCAACCCTGTAATAGCATGGATAGCCTTTATAGTGATGGCAATGTCACCTTGGTGTCCTTGCCAAACTCTTCGAACTTAAGGAAAAGGGAAATCCAAATAGTGTTTAAACTGGTGAACCTTGTAGAATTGCCCCTAGGATCTAATACCTCCCTCGAGAACAAACCTAGACACCTGGAATCCTCACACCATGATATCTATCTCAACAATGCAACAATCAAGTCATTGCTACCATTCACCTAGCTTGTCTTTGACAAGGATGAGGAGGTAGGAGAGGAGGACAAATATCTTGTCACTATTCTAAATTATTGCAGGAAGGCCATGGCAATTCACAAATTTCAGTGATTTTCAATTTATGATGCTTTCATTTTTATCAAAGGAATTTTGATTGAGTCAAACAAAAGATTCAGTGACAAACTCGAGTAACATAGCAGGGTCTTTTCACTAAATTCCTGTCCACAGTCATGGGTAGCCTGAAGGAGCATGCTAAACTCCTGCACACAGTCGAAAAAGGGGCACTCATTCCTAAAAGGACCTAAAAGTCATATAAGGACCTCTGTAATAATAATGAGGAGCTAAATATGACATACTGAGTTACTGAAATTAAGCAACCAAAAAGGGAAAGAGAACTATGAGTATCCATATTTGAAGTCTGTAAACATGCGCCCATATTATGTCATCCAAGACAAGAGGAGCAACCAGGAAGAATGTCGCCTTATAGAAATAATGTAAGGATCAAAGTGTTGAAAACCAATAAGTTAAAGCACCCCAATTCAACAAATTCTTTGTCAATTTCCTCAGGATACTTTAAAGGCAAACATCATAGAGTCAATTAGTATCGATTAAAGAGGGAGCACAACCAATGATGAATGAATAGAAAGGGAAGCTTATGACCCCAACCTTGTGGAAAATAATATCACAGTGACTTGTGAAGACATATAAAAGTCATGTTACATAATAAAAATTATGCAGACATAGGAAAAAGGTAAAGAACCGAGTACAATAGACTAGACTGAAAACACAAATGGTAAGTTAAGGGTTTAAACCGAAATTTGATTTCACTATACAGAGACCCATGAACCAAATCATATACCAAGGTCCTGTAAAATGGCAGACTATGGAAAACATAGATTAATGTTAGAACCAACTAAATGAGAGACTTGAAAGAAAAAGAAAAAAAATAGGGCACCAACTAAATGGGAGACTTGCTACCATTCACCTAACTTGTCTTTGACAAGGATGAGGAGGTAAGAGAGGAGGGAAAATATCTTGTCACTATTCTAAGTTATTGCAGGAAGGCCATGGAAATTCACAAATTTCAGTGATTTTCAATTTATGATGCTTGCATTTTTATCAAAGGAATTTTGATTGAGTCAAACAAAAGATTCAGTGACAAACTCCAGTAACATAGAAGGGTCTTTTCACTAAATTCCTATCCACAGTCATGGGCAGCATGAAGGAGCATGCTAAACTCCTGCACACAGTCGAAAAAGGGGCACTCATTCCTGCAAGGACCTAAATGTCATATAAGGACCTCTGTAATAATAATGAGGAGCTGAATATGACATACTGAGTTCCTGAAATTAAGCAACCAAAAAGGGAAAGAGAACTATGAGTATCCATATTTGAAGTCTGTAAACATGCGCCCATACTACGTCATCCAAGACAAGAGGAGCAACCAGGAAGAATGTCGCCTTATAGAAATAATGTAAGGATCAAAGTGTTGAAAACCAATAAGTTAAAGCACCGCAATTCAACAAATGCTTTGCCAATTTCCTCAGGATACTTTAAAGGCAAACATCATAGAGTCAATTAGTATCGACTAAAGAGGGAGCACAACCAATGATGAATGAATAGAAAGGGAAGTTTACGAAACTCTCATTACCTATAGAAAGTTCACCTGACTATCCCCAACCTTGTGGTAAAGAACCGAGTACAGTAGACTAGACTGAAAACACAAAGGGTAAGTTAAGGGTTTAAACCGAAATTTGATTTCACTATACAGAGACCCATGAACCAAATCTTATGCGAAGGTCCTATAAAATGGCAGAGTATGGAAAACATAGATTAATTTTATAACCAACTAAATGAGAGACTTGAAAGAAAAAGAAAAAAAATAGGGCACCAGCTAAATGGGAGACTTGAGTGAAAAAAAGAAAAAGAGAGGCCAAATGGCCCTAATTTAAAGTGAACAAAAGTGATGTGAAGTTTCGAGGATAGTTGTAGGTCATGGAGGGTCCTTTCACTAGGCAGTGTCCAACCTAGAAACTATAAGCAGCTAGATCTGCTGAAGTATGCATTTACAGATGGTAGTCTAATAACATGTTGAAGTATGCATTTACAGATGGTAGTCTAATAACACAGAATTAGTCCCAAGTGCTTGATAATGTTGAAGTATGCATTTACAGATGGTAGTCTAATAACACAGAATTAGTCCCAAGTGCTTGATAGAGCCTACGTAAAAAAACTCAAACCCTGCAGAGGCTAAAATATATCAAAACAATGTAATAACATAAACAGTACCTGATATAGACCAATGTAGTGGAGCTGAAGCAAAAAATAAAAGTCGATGCGAGGTAACCACGAAATCATTTCTAACTTTATTATATAGCAACAAAAGTAAACAAAAGTAACTTACACGTAGCGGACGTTGCATGCAAAATGATGAATAGAATGAAATGTGTACACAATGAATAATTAACAGCTAACAAGTACAAATGACCTGACTTACGTTAACCTCGACCAAATCAACGTCGCAGGTTAACTAGCACAAATGTCTTAGCTTCCCAAACAGATGGCAGCACCATTGCTCTTCTTGCTACCTTAGGTGTTGGCCCAAATGTTTAAACTCTTGGGTTGTTTAACCAACACGTACAAATGCCCTGACTTACGTTAACCTCCATCAAATCAGCCTGGCACGTTAATCAGCACAGATGTCATAGCTCTCCAAACAGATGTCAGGGCCATTGCTACTTTTGCTACCTTAGCTGCTGGCTTAAATGTTTAAACTCTTGGTTGTTTAACCCTCTAAGCTGTTTAACCGTCTAAGCTCCATGCCCTGCTGTTTAACCGACTAAGCTACCTCCCCTGTTGCTTGCTTTTACGCTAGACCCGCTTAACTGGATTTGAGTTCGTTACTTGCATCGTTACTTGCTGGCTGGGAGAAGAAACAACGGCTGGTTGTTGAAACCGAGCTACATCCCCTGTAGGATTAAATCCATAAACCCGCAGCATCAGTAGTGCTTTCTGCAGCAAGCAGACTCTGCAGATGTTGCCCGACCTACTCTCCCTGTTCTGCCCCTCCCCTATCCATTGGCTCGAGGGTTAAAAGTGTCTTCAGACATGGAGCTCATCTCCTCTTCCGGTGGCAGCGAATGCGTTGATGAAAGCGAGGGCATTACTTATCAATTTGCGCACATTTTGCACGTGGCCAGTGACCATGGCCGTAACATTCCCGCTGGTGTTGAGATCTTGGAAACCAGTGAGGCAGGATTCCTGGTCTGTGAGGGCCGCGCTCATCCATGTTTGCACGTTGCTCATATGAAACTCGACCACCTCCTCACCTTCTGTATCTGGCCCTCAGTCTTTACCCTGCTGCTTCTCAGACTCTTCTCTGCTATCTTTTCATACTGATGTCTCTGGGAGGACCTCGGGGATAGGCTCTTCTCGTGCTCGGGAAGCAATGGGAGGGACTGGAAAACCAGAGGGAATGGTTTCGGTGAACCATGGGGAGAAAAGTGAGGAAATATTCCCATATCGAAATATCAGTAAATAAAATAGCGGGAAAATTTCCAGATCACCCGGAAAGAATGTGGAGAAGCTGCAACGGACAATCTGTGTAGTATTGACGGATATTGAAAAATACCCATTCAACCTCTTCACAGTGTTGATCGAATCTGTAATCTGAGTAAATAGATTAGGGTTCCACATGACACAGTGACAGAAGCACCGTCTTTGCGCGCGATTGATTCTCGATCTGAAGCTTTTTCCTCCCGCTTAGGCACATTCTCGATCTGCTGGATGACTCCAGCAACAACGCTGGTTCCGATATCCTTTCTATGAGTGGCAATCTTGGCAGCCATTCCATTGTTTATAAATGAATGTGAGAAATTATGTGAAGATAAGAAAAGCTGTGAAATGGGGACAAAACAAATGAAATCTTGGTTTTCGCAGAAAACAACCCACCTAATAATCAGGAGGAATGACAATGGACCAAGTTGCTTGCCGATTCCAAATCCAAATCTCAGATATGAATCCGTTCCAATGCACCTGACCTGAATCGGAACTGAGCCGAACTAAGGCAGGCCACCCGAAAGGGGAAACAAGAAAGGGAGGCTAGCGAAACATGACACCTCCACCATGCATGGACACCTGCAACACCTGCATGCACAACACCTGCTAATATGCTCAAATAGCCAACTTGCAAACCATTGTGCTAATAATTCAAACTAATGTTAACATTAATATGAAACCGTTGACGGTCACTAATAATAAATAGGGTAAAGCAAAACAGCCTAATTTTGAAGACTTTGGTTATCCCGGCAATAGCAAACACCGCCCATTTGAAAACTTTGGTCTAATCACCGTAAACTAATAACATAGCACTTGAAACTAATGCTATAGCAATGCATTTGGATTACTATAGTCCCTAGCCATTGCCAGATGGCAGGGACTAATAATGAAATTACATATATATTGATAATCAAAAGGTTGTATAAAAAGGGAAAAAAGAGAAAAGCTTGATAAGGTGAGTAATTAGTGTTAAAATGAGATGCTTGAATCAATATATTATAAAAAAATTATTGGTCAATTTTACGAAGGAAACTTTGAACGAGGAGAATTTAGCTCTGTAGAACATTCTACATTCTTGTGAACCGACTCACACTATTATAGAATTCTCCATTATCTTCAACACTCCCCTTTAATGGAGAAGGGGTTCACAAATATGCTTAACATCTCCCTAAACGTTTCAAACTTAATACTGCCAAGAAGCTTACAATATACAAGATAGATTTCTTTTGATTGAACTTTCTCCCTCACAAAGTGAAATTGTGTATCAATATATTTAGTATTTTTGTAAAACACCAGATTATTAACAAGTTTGATTGAACTCTAATTATCCCATATTAAATAAAACATTTTTATTTATAACAAATTTTTAAAATATGCTAAAATCTAACTAATCGACAGAAAAATAAATATTTGATCCGTCTCCCTTCCTAATATTCCCACCAAAATCTGACATCATATAAATTTAGGACATTAAATGCAACAATATGTTCGTTTAAATAACTTCGCAATACTTACATATGTTCGTTCCTTGCGAGTTACCAATTATTTTTCCCATAAATGTGGCTGACGTCATGTATTGAAGGTTTTCTGCGACCCCACAACTCTCTGAAAACAACTCACAACTCTCGGAAAACAACTCAATATATTGTATCTACAGATATTCCACGGAGCTGACTTCCACGTAATTATATTCATCATCATTAATTATTCTGATAACACAAATTATTGATTATTCTTACTAACATAGCAACTCTCTGAAAACAACTCAACAGATTGTATCTGCAAATATTCCACGTAGCTGGCTGCCACGTAATTATATTCATGATGTTTAATTCTTCTGATAACACAAATTATTGATTATTCTTACAACATAGTAAATAATTTTTTTTAATTTAAATGGTAGATTTTGGAAATATTTCTAGATTTAAATGGATAAATGTAACATCAAATTTTAAAATATTCTTAAAAACTACCATCAAAATAAATTCAAAAATATTAATATTTCGCTCCGTATAATTTTATTTCATAATTTTTTATTCATGTTACGACAAACATATCAATGTGAACATCATAATTTTATTTCGTAATTTTCAATTCACGTTAAGTCGAACATATGAAGGTGAAGATCAAGTATGATAGAATTTGATAAGCTTTGAGAGTAAATCAAGACAATACTAACAAATTTCCAATTTGGTTCAGAATAAACCCGATTATTAAATAAATTTCCCAAATTCCAAAAGGGACATATGGAGTACACTCATTTTTAAATTTTTTATATGATGGGTTAAATAAACCTCCACTTATTCTAAATAAAAATAACAAAATTATTTGTCAACTTATAAAAAAATTTACAAATTAGATGTTTTTATCAGAATTAGAAAAAATAGTGATGTCATCAAGGTAAATGACTACAAATTTGTTCACTTGACCCAAAAAAGCTATGTCTATACCTCTATGAAACGTTGCTCCAGCATTGGATAAGCCAAAGGGAATCCTAGAATACATAAATGTACCCCAGGGCATAGTAAAAGTTGTCTTCTCTTTGTGTGTGGATCAACCATTATCTAATTATAACTTGAAAAGCCATCAAGCATAGAAAGTCATTTTTCCCCTTAAACCATCTGAAGTAACTGATCCATTTTGGGTAAAGGATAGTTATCTTTTAATGATGATTTATTCAATTCCTAAAGTCCACACAAATTCTGACTTCCCCATTCTTCTTTCCAACAGGAACTAGATTGGCAACCTAATCAGAGTATCTTAGAGGCTCAATAATCTAGGCATCTAGCATTTTCTTAAGTTCCTTTTCTATAGTTGGTAGAAGAACTGGGTTAACCCTCCTAAGTTTCTGTTGATAAGTCTTAGCTTCTTGTTTTAAAGGAATCTTTTGTTGTATTAGTGATTATCATAAGTCTTTAAATCAGCGTAGGTCTAGGAAAAAACATGCTTATATTTTTCAAGAAACTTAAGGTATTGAGCTTTGATTTCAGGATCTATGGATGCACATATTTTGATGATCATTTTTATCAAATAATTTCTCTAAAGGAATGAGACCTTTGGGAAAAAAATTGTTAGACAATTGAATGATATCATGATTGGCAATTTTTGAATTGAAATTTTAACTATCATTTTCATTTGTGTTTTCATTTGTTTCTAATCTATCTTCATCAATTTGTAGAACTGAAAATTCATCTACAACCCGCAAAAAATATTTTAGTTGCTTATCATCTTCAAATATCTTCCAGTATTTTAGGTTATCTACCATGAATGGCCTGTATTTGACTTGTATTTGATAGAACACATTAGTTTGATCAGGAATTTTAAATGAACTAGCAGAGACAGCTAAGGAATCTGCATGAATATTCTCGTCTCTTGGGATATAAGTTAAGTTAAAAGCATTAAAGAAATTTTCAATTGAATCCCAAACCTCATTTCATTAAGATCTAAGCCTATGATGTTTTGTTTGGAAAACATTTCTAACTTGTTTTACAATGAGCTCTGTGTCAGTGAAAACGGTCAGGTTGTGTACCTTTAAACTCTTGGCTAACTGTAGTCCTAGAAGAAAATCCTCATACTTTACCACATTATTGGTAACTTCAAAATCAAGCTTACATGATTGTGTAATGTTTTCATTTTCTGGTGAGATTAGTACTACCCCAGCCCCTACTCCATCCTTTGTACAAGAACCATCAAAGAATAGCTTCCATACATCAGTTTGATTTGGTATAGGGTTTTCAATTACATCTTCAATTTTTACTTGGGATTCATGTACTTGATTTGAAGAGAGTTTAAAACAACCAAAATCTTGATCAATTGCATAAATGGGATGGTTCCTTGGTTGATTTGTTTTGCATATAGTGTGCACAAATCTTACCTCTCTATACAACCTAAGTTGTTCTCCCCATAAACTGGAATAGTGGCATAAGACATGCCCATCTAAATAGTTACCCCTAATTTGGCACACCAAGACCTTGAAAGGAGCATTCCAAATTTGGGAGGGATATCAGTGACGACTATATCTAACACTATGCTCTTTACTGGAATTTGGGCAAGAGTGACTACTAAATCCTTAATCAATCCTAGACAAGGTACCCTTTTAGAATCAAAGGTGTAAAAATCATGATAGGATCTAGTTATGTCAAGATTTAAATAATCCATGATGGTTTTTGGCATGATATTATGTGAAGCTCCAAAATCAAGTATACAGTTGTATAACATGGAATCATTTGTCTTTACTGTCACATAGAAAGGGGGTATTATTTCATCTATCATATTTGAGCTAGGGCCAAAGAAAATTGTTGGTTTCTCATCTTGAAGGCTAATAACATCACTTTCATCATCAACAAAGGTGTTTTGTATCCATTTAGAAACTTGATTTTTATATCTAGGGTTTTTGGAAAGTTTTGAAAGTGGTATAGGGATTTTAACTCTTTCTAACTCCTTTTCAACATTAAATGCAGTTAAGGTAACTTTTTCAATTTGAGTTGTATCAGTTCATTGATTTAATGGTCGAATAGTACTTTTCTGAATTTCAATAGATTTGGTATGAGGTCCAATTGTTGGAGTTTCCTTAGGAGGTCTTCCAAGGCAAGGTTAGGTCTAAGATCATATCTTTTGTTTAGCTCTGCAATTAAGAATTTAGAGAAGGCATGGTATCTGGAAACCTATGAGGATTCTTGATCTTGTTGAACTTGCTCATGTTGTGAAAGAGGAATAATAGTGGTTTGACCAGAAGAGTTATCCATATTGTTAATATCTTCATTGACAGTCATGGTATCATCATTAGGTTGTTGATCATCTATCATTAAAGGAGTTGGAGCCTGTTGATCATTACTAGGTCTTTGAAGAATTTGTAATTGTGGAGTTCTTTTGTATTGACCGTCATTCTGATTTTAT